>ML781492.1:639458-676634 GCA_009831015.1 Picea engelmannii
TCGGAATAAATGAGAAGAAAGAACATGGAAGGATCGACCAAAGATGCTCTGGTAGTGAGAGGTCGACCAGTAGACAGAGACAAAGATAGATTATCCAATAGAAATTTCAAGTCGAAGGGTAGATCTAAATCCTCGGTTCAGTCGGCACGAAGATGCTGGAAATGCAGTAAATCTAGGCATTATAAAAAGGACTATAAGTCGAAGGCAACAGAAGTTAGTGTTGGATCCAATGAGAAGTAGTCGACTGAGAGAAAGACGACCTTGGAGAAGGGAGGTGATGTGTACCTGGCGTCAACCAGTACACAGTCAGATCAAAATGTTTGGTTGATCTAATAAGGAGCATCATATCATATGACACCACATAAAGAATGGTTATGTGAATATGAATGATATGATGGGGGTGATCTGTTCTTGGGGGATGACTCAACAACCAAAATTGTCGAACGGGGAAGAGTTTGATTGAAACTATAGGATGGGAGGAAAAGAACCTTTCCAGGTGTGATACACGTTCTGGGTTTGGCAAGAAACTTGATATTTGTCAGCAAGATGAGTGATGTAGGTGTGCCTACTCTGTTCCAAAATTATTAGTGCAAGATGGTCAAAGGTGTGATGGTCTTAATGAGAGGAGTTCAGATTGGTACCCTATACAAGCTACTAGGGAATGTTGACTCGACTGGATGCAACAGCATTGTTGTTCCTAAAATTGACTCGACTGAGACTCAACTCAACTCGATGTCGACACAACTCAACAAGACATGATGAACTCGACCCGACCAGGTTATGGCATGAGAGGATGGGACACATTGGAGAAAAATGACTTCAAGCTATTGAAAGCAAAGGTATGGTCGAAGGTTTTCCTGAATGTGGTTTAGAAGTCGACTTTTGTGAACATTTTTTATATGGGAAACAAAGTCAGGTGAGGTTGGAAAATGGGATTCTAGAACTGGTGCATAGTGATGTTTTTGGCCCGATTACAGTGCCTTCACTTGGTGGATCCATGTATTATGTCTCCTTCATTGATGATTTTTCCAGGAAGACATGGATATATTTCTTGAGGAAGAAATTAGAGGTTTTTGAGAGATTTAAAGAGTTTAAATCTCTTGTGGAAAACCAGACAGAGAAGAGGATTAAAGTGTTGAGGACTCACAATGGTGGTGAATTATGTGGAAAGGAATTTGATCAGTTCTGTAAGAAGTGTGGAATAGCACGCAAAAATACCACACCATATACCCCACGGAAAAATGGAGTTGTTGAGAGAATGAACAAAACGTTGATTGATAAGTCAAGGAGCATGCTCAGTGTTGTTGGGATCGCACAAGAATTCTAGTTGGAGGCAGTCGAGACTACAAGATATCTGGTGAATATGTCTCCTTCATCAGCACTAGTTGGCATGACTCCAAATGAGGCATGGTTTGGTAAAAATCCTTCGGTGGCACATCTCAAAGTGTTTGGTTGTGATGCATTTGTGCATGTTCCTAAGGAAAAGAGGAGCAAGTTGGAAAAGAAGGCATTGAAATGTATTTTCATTGGGTATAAAGAAGGGATGAAAAGATATAAGTTATGGGATCCTGCATCAAGGAGAATAGTGTGCAGTCGAGATGTGGTATTCAGAGAAGTTGAAGGTAAATCTGAGCCTGAGGAAGTTGTTCAGACCGAGAATAATCTTGATATGGTGTGGTTTTAACTGAGGAATGAAGAAGATGATTCAGATGAGTCGAATGAATCTGAGGAAGAGGTGTAACAATTGACTATGGTGGTAAGGAGGTTAGAAAGAATAAGAAACCCATTTGAAAGGTACAGTCTGCCCAAATTTCATTCCACATTTGTGTTAACTTCCATCGACAATGAACCCAATTTGATTGGTGAGGCAATCAACTCGACAGAGGGTAAACTCTGGAAGGACAACATGGTCGAAGATATGGAATCCTTGTACAAGAATGAGACATGGGATTTAGTCAAGCTACCTAGTGGAAGGAATTTCATTGGTAGCAAGTGGGTGTTCAATAAGAAGATAAATGCTACAAGTCAAGTCAAGAAGTTCAAAGCTCGACTAGTAGCAAAAGGATATTCCCAAGTCAAGGGAGTCGACTTTTCATTTGATCTAGAGATAGAATATATGGATGTGAAGACAGTGTTCCTACATGGGGACCTGGAAGAAGAAATCTACATGAAACAACATGAAGGATTTGTAGTAAAGGGAAAGAAAGAGTTGGTGTGAAAACTCAAAAGATCCCTTTATGGTCTAAAGCAATCGCCAAGGATGTGGTACCATAAGTTTGAAACTTACATCCTTAGTTTGGGATTTRTGAGAAGCAAAGTTGATCACTAAATATATTCCAAGGAAGAAGGTGGGTGTTTCRTATATGTAGCTTTGTATGTCGATGAAATGTTGTTGATTGGAAACAACATGRAYGCAATAAAGGAGGTGAAGAAGCGGTTATCCTCCAAATTCAACAAGAAGGMTATTGGTGTAGCTAACTTCATTCTGGGAATGGAGATTTAGAGAGATTGAGCCGCTAGAAAGCTATGGTTAAATCAGATGAAGTGTATTGAAACGGTTCTGAAATGATTCAACATGCAGGATTGCAAACCRATGAAGGTGCCAATTCCAATGGGAGAAAGGCTTATTGCTTAACAGAATCCAAAGAAACAGGAAGAGATAGAGGAAATGGCACATGTTCTCTATGCAAGTGTTGTTGGTAGTCTGATGTATGTGATGGTCTGCACTCGACCAGACATTRYCCATGCAGTGGGAGTGTTGAKCARGTACATGTTGASACCTGGAAAGGATAATTGGACAGTTGTCAAGAGAGTATTCAGATATTTGTGTGGCACAAAGGACTATGCTATATGATACCAAGGAATACCTGTAGGTGATAGTGGTGAATTATATGTACATGGCTTTGTCGATGCCGACTGGGCTGGAGATCTGGATCGACGGATGTCAACCAATGGATATGTCTTCAAGATGTTCAGTGGAGTAGGATGAGTAAGTGACATGTGGTCATAGCCTTGTCGACAACAAAAGATAAATACATGGTGTCCACTCATGGAAGAAAACAAGCGGTATGGCTTCAAAGGTTATATTCAGGAATTAGGTTTGGGCAAAGAGCTATGAAGGTAAGTTGCGACAGTCAAAGTGCAATATTTTTGGCAAAAAACCATGCTTATCATTCAAAGACTAAGCACATTGATGTACAACACCATTTTGTAAGAGACATGGTGTAAAGTAACAAGGTTCTACTGGAGAAAGTAGACACGTTGAAAAACATAGTAGACTCGTTAACCAAATCCGTGAGTGCTATGAATTTCTCTTAGTGTAGAGAGGCAATGGGAATTTTTTCCCTAGGTCTATGAACAAAAGTTCAAAAATCTCTTTCTTCAGCAAAGAAGACAACAAGTGGGAGAATGTTGATTTGTTATATTATTTGCAGTTAAATCCTAGTCGAGGTAAATCGACTGACAGTCGAGGTCGAGGTAGAATGACAACATCGACAACAGGCCGAGGTCGAGGTAGATCGACAGCAAGTTGAAGGTCGAGGAAGTCGACCAGGTAAATTCGAAGTCGAAAATATCGACGGCAAGTCAACCGGCAAGAGGTCAAAGTGCGGGTGTAAGATGGCCGACTAGAGTCCGAATGGAGGTCGACTGGTAGTCGATTGGTAAACCCAACTTGGAGTCGATTGTAACAGAATCCTAGGATTTGCGGGATTTGTAGCCAATGATATGCATGGATCTGTAACCATTTTTATGCGCCAATATTTAGGTTTCTACCTGTTGTAAAGCCTATAAAAAGGTGAGATGTAAGGCCTTAAAGGTTGTTGTTGTAGGTAATATTGTAATGCACTTATGCAGGTTATTGCATGTGTAGGTATAGGTTGTTGGTCATGTATATGTAAGTCAAATTGGCTATAGGGTTGTTCTTGTCTATGCAAGAAGGTATGATGTGATTATGTCTTAGGTGTGGACCAAGGTTAGACACGTAACCCTTTATTCTGATTGAATAAGACAAAAAGAGAGCAGAACACTCAAAGGAATGTTGGCTTTCTCGGTTAAGGGTTTCTAGGGTAAAATCTCAATGTACTGTGTGATTGCTTGTGTCATTTTCTTTCTTGATTAAATTCTTCTTCTCTTTTGCTAGGATTAGTGTGGAAGTCCCTGCATTTCCTGACATTTCATTGAAATCTAATACTTAGAAAATTTTCAATTAAAATCAAGATGAATCTAGGTTGTTGATCTGCTCTACTTTCAAAACTCCAATAATTAATATCAATCGTCAATTCACTCCATTTTTCCAAACCCCAGAAATGGATCTCGATCGTCGATATGATCCACTCTCCAAATTGACAAAAATGTGTTTCGACCATCGATTTTCTCTACTTTCCAAACTGATGAAAACGAATCTGGACTGTCAATTCATTCAATTTTTCCAACCCCCAAAAATGGATCTCGGCCGTCAATTCTCTATCTTCATGAATTGTGAAAATGAATCTCGGTCGTCAATCTTCTCACTTCATAGTCACCATGAAAACATGGAATTTGACTTCCCAATCCAATTTTTAAACCTGCGACTTGCATATCGACACCATTGTTCATCTCTTCGATGGTTCTAAGGTAAATTAACTTGAATTTTTTTTCAGAAATATGGGGATTTCACTCATGTTTCATAATTTTCCCCCAAATCTGTCACAGAACAAAATCTGTAATGAAAAATTTTACCAAATTCATGTTAGTTCTTGGTCCATATGGTTCCATTGTTAAACTAGGAGCTCTGATACCAATTTGTAACATTCCCCATCTCAGTTGAGGTCCATTACATGTGAAAATACTCATAAATAAATAAAAATATGTTAACTAATTTCTTATAGCTTACCAGCTACAAAGTACACGCAAATTTAACTATTGTCTGATACCATTAATTGAATGCATATACAACATGCTAAAATTGACATGAATGCAATTTAAATAACTCAACACATCAACATATAAATCCTTATTAAACACAGGATGAATCCACAGCTATTAAGCCCATAAATATAACACATAAAATAGAAAAAAATACTTATCTTTTAAATTAGTTGTGCAACCTGCTACTTGAGACGGAAGTTCCACCCAACCATAGACTTGTTTTTCTAGATCTCAACAGCAATTCAACCCTAAGATGGGGCTAGCAATCCACAAAAGAGGGCGGTCTCTCACTATCCACTCACAGCTCAGAAAATCCCACAACCCACTGGTATTCTCCTACGGCTATCTAGATTTTCCACCAACTCCCTTCCTCTTGACTTTCCCAACATAAGGAATGTACCCATTCATTGCTCTCGTTCCATTAAGAATACCATTTGTTTATCAGGGACTCTTTGGTACAAGTAACCAAGAATCTCACAACTAGGAAACTCAAGGGAGTTCACTAATAGGAAAACTACCAGGAAAAGAGCAGCAAGCACTTGTTGTTATAGTGAAACTCACATACAAGTTCACTCTTCAGGCCTAAAAAACTGGCTCTCTAGTATTCTACTCCAAATACGCTCCATAATTCACCCCCCATGGTTGCTCCAGCTCTAATGCTCTTTTTTTTGTTCCCTGCTTGTTGTTCATGCAAAACATGATTGTCCAAAAATTGCCTCCCTGTCCATACGAATTTCCTCTCTTTGCTTTCTTTCTTGACTTACACACTTCCTCGAGATAATTGTATTCAACCCCCATGCTCTTAATAAATATGGGATGTGACTCCTCACACACACCTTCTTACATATATTCAATGATTGGCTTTGGGAACACTCAATCAAAAAATTAGAAGGTTCATATACCAATAGAAATTTTAGGAAGTGGTTTGAATTAATAGACATGGGTAATTTCCCCTTGGACCCCTCTTAGATACTCCTATTCATTCACCTCTCTTGTATATTAATCATCCCCCATCTCTGTCCATACCCCCAGCAGCTAGCATCACATTTTATTTATTAAAATTCAGAAATACACTTCGCATATGCATCGCTTAGTTGTGGCCACATTTCATATCTACATTATGCATTTATTAAACTAAGGATTATAGTGGGGACATTACACCCCAATTTCCCTTGAGGATCAGGATAATACCACTTTTACTTGCCCATGGGGAACCTTTGCTTAGTGAGTATTTCACTTTGGTCTTTATAATGCACATGCTACATTTATGTGGGTTTTTCTTCGCATCTTTTAAGATTTGATTCATGAATGTGTAGAAGTACACATGGATGACTTTACAGTGTATGGTAACACATTTGATGAATCCTTGGTTAATATGGAGAAAGTACTTAATTAGTGTAAAGTTTGTCTCTTTGTCATGATAAATGTCACATGCTATTGACTAAAGGGATAGTTCTTTGACACCATATTTCTCTTGTTGGAATCAAGGTGGATCCTACAAAAATTGAGGTGATATCCAATCTTATTGTTCCAAAACACAAAAGGATGTTCACAGATTTTAAGGACATGTTGGTTACTATCATAATTTTCTTGAAAATTTTACCAAAATTGCATCTCCTATGTTTTCTTTATGTTCTAAAGATGCAAAATTTTCTTGGACTAACCAATGTCAATCATCTTTTGAAGACTTGAAGGAAACGTTATCTATTGCACCAGTTTTAAGGGGACCAAATTGGTCCATGCCCTTTCATATTTCCACAAACACTTCTGACATGACCATTGGGACAATTCTTGGGAAAAAAGAAGAACAAAATCCTTACGCAATTTATTTGTCAATAAAAATCTTTCACTAGTAAAGTCAAAGTACACAGTGACTGAAAATTAATTTCTTGTGGTAGTGTATGTTGTTAATAAATTTTGGCACTGTATTACTAAATATTATGAGTTTGTACATACTAATCATTCTACCATTTTTTATTTAATGAATAAACCCATTACTAATGGTAGAGTGACTAGGTGGTTATTACTATTGCGGGAGTTTAACATCACCATCATTGATAAGCCTGGAAGGGAGAATGTTGTTTCTGACTTCCTTTCCATACTTAGAAATAATGGTGATCCAGGTCGATATCGGTGGCTACCCACCTTTTCCAACTGGCTCAAAACAGTTTTCGAGCAATTTTGGTAATTTACTATTTTTAGCAGTTTTTTCGGGTCCCAAACTTCTGGGGTCATTTTGAGGCCCTAAACGACAATTTTTGGGAAAACGGGGAGCAACATATATTTTATTTCGATGTTTCTCACACAAAAATTTGTAGTCCTTGGATAGATATTTCTAACAGTGTATCGAGCGCCCCAAACAGAGATCGTATGCAAAATTTACGCCCTCGGGAAGTTGACGCATCAACTACCTCCATCGGGGCCCGGAAACCTTTTGGATTTTCATCTTCCGGGGTTAGGGTTTTGGATTTTCCTTATGTTAAAAATGCCCTTAGAGCCTCATTGTAATAATAATCTTCTTGTGAATGCGAGTAGCCATCACATCTCTTCTCAGAGATAAGCTTCCACCATTCTAGTGAGTCTTTCACTCTGTATTTTTACAGTCTCTGTACATTTATTTCATTAATAGAAATCATGTATTACTATATATCTATGACTCTTGTTATATTTCCGATATATCTTTGTTATATTTTTGTCTCTCTTGCAATATATCTGTATATTTTTGTGTTATATCTCTGCTCTCATTTCGTACTGAAAATAATCTGGATCAGTGGTATCAAAGCAGACTGTTCTTGATCGTTTTTTCATTGCATGTCCCCGATAAGGTCTGAGTATAGCAAGTTGGGTCTCGAGCTTGTCTCTCTTGAGGAAAATTGCTCTCGCACACACAAGAAACCCTCAATGGTAGAAGAAAACAAAAATGACAGAGTAGACGATTCTATCAATCTGTTGCTTGAGCAAGCTCTCACGTGACAGAGGGATGAAATGATGGAGAATTTTTCCCACATATTTCAATGCTTGCCGATAGAAACAGGTGCATCTTCATAAAATGACCACTTTGGAGGCACCTCGCCTTTCAAGGTACAAACTTAATTTTGATATTCCTATATTTGAAGGACAGATAGATGCAGAATCCCTAGACAAATGGTTAAATCTGCTAGAAGGTTATTTCTCTGTTCACAATTTCTCCGACAGATAAAAGATCACCTTTGCACTCCTTAAAGATATCCCCCATGTAAAACATTGGTGGGAAACTTACTGGGAGAAAACTTCCACAAAGGAGTCTGGAATATATGGGGTTGAGCCCACTTGGAATTTTTTGTGTGGATGTGGTAAAGGAACAGTATTACCCTGTTGGAAACTATGAGGACCAGTACATGAGATGGACCACACTACGGCAAGAGAGGGGCCAAGCAGTTCTAGAATTCACCAATACCTTCCATACCTTGTGCACCAAGATGGGTATCAAATAATCTGAGTGGCATCTCGTTCTGAAATACTGCGGGGCTCTACACAGATACATCCAAACTAAATGGGATTTTCTGGACATCTCATCACTCGGTTATGCTTATCAATATGTTGTTAAAATTGAGCAGAAGTTTAAGAACCAGACCAAATGGGAATTTGGATCTGCAAATCCACAAAAATCAAAGTATGACAAAGGCCTCCCTAACAAACAGTCTCCCGAAAACCAATCCAAGCCACAGGAAAAGAAGGGTCACAGGACAAAGAAGGACACCGAAAAATGGTGCGATTTCCACAAAATCCCCTAGAAAAACACTGATGAATGTTGCTCAAAATAATCATTGGTGGTCGAGATCAAAGACAAGGAGCCGAACCCTGATTCAGAATCTTATTCTGAAAATACTGGTAAAAGACAGATCATCGACGCAGACCCCACTGCTATTGTCACGACCGCAACAATTCAACTGAAAGAACCAATAGATCCTGAAGAGGGGGAGTGCCTTTTTCATTCACAGATGTGGGTGAAGGGGGGCCCACTGCATTTTATTGTTTATAGTAGAATCCAAAATAATCTCATCTCGGCAGAGGTCGTCAAATAGTTGGGATTGTGGACAACACCACACCCACAGCCATACAACATTGGGTGGCTTCCCCAGGGACGAGATCTTCGTGTCAGCTAGCAATGTCGATTGTCATACAGCATCCCACCCTTCAAGGATGAGGTATTATGTGATGTTACCCCACTGGATGTATGTGATGTTCTCTTGGGACAACCATATATGCGGAAATGCCATGTTGTTTATGAGTCTCGACCCTACAGTGTCATTGTTTCTATGGGGGGTCATCTCTACAGAATACCAGAAGTAGTTTCGACTATTGTTCCACCTAAATAGTTTTGCAAGGTAGTATCTCATGCTACAAAATTTAGCTTCTTCACAATCTGTTCAAAAGGTGAATAGAAGGATACTACAACCACTACAGCCTCGGCCCAAGCACCTTTTATCCAACAGAAGCAGATCAACAAGACTATAGCAAAGTGTAAAGATTCCTTCTGCACACAAGCATCTCATGTAGCCAAACTGGTTAAAAAGGTCCAACCCTTCCAGCCACATGTTCATGACAACCTTCAACAAGCTAAGCAACGCAACTTCTCCAACAAGGCAAGAAGCTCATCAAGATGCAGATTCAGCAAATGCTCTTCCCTCTCCCCTGGGCACTCAATGCAATGGATACCATTGCTTCCTAAGGAGGGAGGATTTATCCAGGTGGATATCGGTGGCCACCCACCTTTTCGAACTGGCTCAAAACAGTTTTCTGGCAATTTTGGTAATTTACAATTTTTAGTAGTTTTTTCGGGTCTCAAACTTTCGGGGCCGTTTTGAGGCCCTAAACGACATTTTTTGGGAAAACGGGGAGCAACAAACTATTTTCTTTGATGTTTCTCACATCAAAAGTTGTAGTCCTCGAATAGATCTTTCTAATGGTGCATCGATTGCCCCAAACAAAGATCGTATGCAAAAGTTACGCCCCTAGGAAGTTGACGTATCAACTACCTCCATCGGGGCCCACAAACCTTTTGGATTTTCATCTTTCGGGGTTAGGGTTTTGGATTTTCCTTATGTTAAAAATGCCCTTAGAGACCCATTGTAATAATCATCTTCTTGCAAATTCGTGTAACTGTCACATCTCTTCTCAGAGATAAGCTTCCACCATTCTAGTGAGTCTTTCACTCTGTATTTTTACAGTCTCTGTACATTTATTTCATTAATAGAAATCGTGTATTACTATATATATGTGAATCTTGTTATATTTCCGATATATCTTTTTTATATTGTTGTCTCTCTTGCAATATCTCTGTATATTTATGTGTTATATCTCTGCTCTCATTTTGTGCTAAAAATAATACAAATCAGATGGGGATGTCATCTTTATCAAAGATTATTTTTCTTATGACCATCTATTCTCATTATCTACTAACACACTATGGTTTGCAAATATTTCTAACTATTTGGTTGCATGAAAACTTCCAATGCATCTCTCACTAAAGGAAAGAGATAATATTATCAAACAAAGTGCAATGTATTCTTGGGTTCAAGGATACCTCTTTCGCAAAGGGACAAATTTCATAATTTGACATTGTGTTTGAAAGGATGAGATTAGTGACATCCTAAAAGCTTGTCCTGATGAACCATGTGGAGGGAACTTCATTGATAAAAGGACTATGCATAAGGTGTTGCATTTAGGATACTATTGGTATCACATTTTTTGAGATGACAAAAAGTACATGAGAAGCTATGACAATTTCCAAAGAATGGAACAACCTGTTTAATTAGATGAGATGTTGCTATAGAATCAAGTCATGGTGGATCCTTTTGAGAAATGGGCTCTGGATTTTGTGGGTCCCACTAACCCTCCATTTAGGTAGAAATATCATATCTTGGTATGCATTGACTATGTCACCAAATGGATTGAAGCCAAAGCACTTCCAAGGGCCACAGAACACGTAGTATCATATTTTCTCTATGAGGAGATCTTTTTTTTCTTTGGTGTACCATGAGAAATTGTTACGGATTAAGGAACCTAATTCACTTCCAAACTCATCTAGGCCATCACAAATTAGTACCAGAGTCAGCACCAAACATATGCATCATACCATCTACAATCCAATGGGAAAGTGGAAGTCACCAACAAGGTTCTAAAGTCCATGCTAACCAAGACTATGCAAATTCATCTCAAGGATTGAGCTAGTAAGATTCCATAAGCTATATGGGCTTACTGCACCACTTAGAGAAACACCACAGTCTTCAGACCTTATGAGCTTGTGTATGGTAAGCATGCAGTACTTCCCATTGAGTTTGAAGTAAAGATATTCAGAATTGCTTTACAGGTACAATTAGACTTTTCAGAAGATCAAAAGCACTGCCTAAACCAAATAAATGAACTTGATGAAATTTGTCAAGTTTCCTTACATCAAACCTTTGTTGTTTAATAGCATAGAGCAGCATGGAATGTCAAATTCATCAAGAAGAATAAGTTCCATGCTAGATGTTGAGCCCTCTTATATAATTCTAGCTTCAAATATTTAAAAGGTAAGTTTTGTACTCGTTGGTTGGGTCCATATGAGATTGATATTGTTTATGAAAATGGTTTTATAAAGTTTCATATACCCCTCATGGCTAATGGTCATCAATTGAGGCTATATCAAAATCCATTGTCCAATTCTTTCATCCGAGATCTTGTTATCTACTTAAATTTGGAGGTTGTTGGTACAGTGGTTGTGCCACCTGTACTTCCCACCACTTGATTTTCTCATCATTTTGTTATTAGAGAGAGAGAGAGAGAGATATTTTAATTTTTAAAACCCCTTTCGTGGTGCAATTGAACAAACATTTTTTGAAAACTAGCTTGCTGGAAAACAATATTTGAAAAAATAAAAATATCAAAAGAAATTTTGTTTTGTTTTGTTTTCTCACTAATATCCTTTATGTTATAGATCCAATTGCTTTCTACAGATCACATATTTTATGCAGATCATCAAATTGTGTTCTATTCCACCATTTATACAAATCATTTCTAATTACTACTATGGATCCATCAACCATGTATGCTTTATCGATTGTTGTGGATCCTCACATTGTGTTTTGCACCACTAGTTTCTATGGATTGTCGTCATTTCATTTGATCCACTGCTTGTTGTTGATCTGCAGGCTCCATGCCATTGCATAGTTGGTATTGATGTTATGGATGATGTCAACCATCTTTTCACTTAAATGTTTCCATCATGTCACAATTTTTGAGTAAGTTCAAAGGTACATATCTCCTCAGTGCTTTCAGTTTTAATTGAATGCCACATATATGTACGATTAGTACCTAGACATACTCAACTGCCAATTCATTATGCTACGGATGGCCTGTCAATTCACTTGGGGGGAAGGATTTTTATCCATCAGCGACATGTGTGATTCGTCACCACCACCATTTACTCATCCACTATGTTGCCAATTTTTCTTCCTTCATCACACATTCTTCATAATTATACCCCCTAAACCATGATTTTTTCCAATTTTTCCCATTCTTGGCATAGTTTTATCGATCATCACCTTTGTTACCTTTCTAAAATTGTAAACTTTATTTCCCTTATTGAAACTCTCCTTCCATTGCATGTTGTTACCTTTTCATTACTCACCTTTGATGCTACTCTAATTGCTGCAAATTTATGCTACCACTCTGAAGGCATCATGGGTGGGACTACATTTAAACATGAACCCATCACCTTAGCACAATTGTGTAACCATCCAGAGGCACTTTGTATCTTTCAAGATGTGGGATGGATTTCTTATTTCAAGCATTCACAGGGGTTTGAGACCTCTATTGCACCGAAGTTTTCTCAAAGTTTTTACATGTCCATTGTTGTGGTGTGGGGACTACACATTAGAGTCATGGAGGAGATTGTATCTAGAGTAACAGTCCTACCAAGAAGAAGTGAAAGATGGTTTGAATTCTGTGTTACATACAACCAAGGTAAAATTGACTTCCTCATTGGGGATGCAAGGGTCAAAGATGGAGGAAAGGGGGTGAAAATTACCTCTTTACAAAGGTCATGGGACTACATCACATACTTCTTGCAAAAACATCTTAGTTGTGAAGGCCATTGTAGCCTACTTCAAGTTGTTGAATCATCTAAGGCATCACATATTGATTAAAATTCCCTTTTTTCCATTACAATCACTTCAATTAATGGCACAAAATTCTAGGTCAAGCCAAAATCCCATTACGAGTGTTACTCATCATGGTTTGATTAAATTAGTTGTAATAGAATCCCTCTCTCGTATGAATCATAGTTAGGAAAATATTATGCAAGAACCTTAGAGGGTAGAAGCAACCCATGCGTTAGAAGAACATGAGGAGGAAGTACAAAAACAAGATCCAGCAGAAGAGGCTCGTGTTGCTAAAGAGGAAGAACATGAAGCAGAAGCTCAAGAAGAGGCCCATGATACTAAGGAAGAATAGCATGAAGGGGAAACTCAAGCAGTTCATGTAGATGAAGAAGAAGATGAAATATACATAATAGGAGAAACATATGTTGGGATTGAAGTCATGGGATGTCCAATTGTATAAGAAAACCCTTCTAACCTTGTGACCTAAGTCGATCCCTCAAGAAATAAAAGGAGGAAATCTAAAGAAGTTATCCTTCCAACCCATCCTAAAAGGAGAAGGACCAAGTCAACTGCTAAAGACATTGTTATTGTTACACAAGAACCAATGGTAAAACAAAAAGTTGCAAAAGTAGTTCTTCCTTCTCAATAACATGTTGAGGTTGTAGAGGATTTGCCTGACAATCGAATACATAAATTTCCAGATAATATTGAAGTGAAATCAATATAGACTCTAATGACATCTGAGGTAATCAAGATGAAGATCATCATTTTACTAGGTAAGATCCATTTGAAACCCTCTTATAGAACAAGTATGAATCTTAATAAAAAACTAAAGAAGGAAATTAAATATTTGTGCTATAAATTATATTCTCCACAAAAGAGGTTGAAGGCATAAAAATCCAAGGCAAGATTGGACACATTGATCTAAGCCCTCGAGGAGTGTGCTTGGTCACCTTCTTCTTTGCATGAAGGTGACCAAGTAATGAAATAAAAGGTTGGTATTGATCCTATGGATACCACCCAACATGTTGGTGATGTTGTTATTGATCTTATGGATGCTACAGATCCCATGAGAAATGTTGTTATGGATAAAGTTGTTTATGATACTAATCCTACTAGCATAGATAATGTTGTTGTGTCTGATCCTATGAAAGAGATTGTTGTTGAAGTTTCTATAGATAGGTTGTAAAAATTGATGTTAAAATCACCATTGAACTCTTTAATGAAATCATGGATCTTAATAACAAGACAAACACCCAAATCTCTACAGAGCTTCTTAATGAACTTATTGAGTCTTCCACTCACCTTATATATAAGATTGATGTTGAACCAACCATGAAAATTGAAGAAACCTTGGAAACTAGGGGTATATTAATCCTTGTACTAAACATTTACCTGAAGACCATGCTACAGAACCTGTGACAACATTTGTGGCTATTGAACCTACTAATCACTCAATATGGATTCAGACTAATGAAGAGGAAGTTATTAGTTTTCTTGAAGTATTCATATTCAGAGCTAAAGTTGCTAAATGGAAAGCTACAACAAGGTCTATTGAAAAAGGATTGGTCCCATTAGAAGAATGTAGACACACCACCTGTACCATGAGAGAACAATGGGTTGAGTTGTATGTTATGGATATAGCTAAGTGAGACCACTAGAGAAAGGATATAAAGAGAATTTCTGAGTTGGAAGCTAAAGTAAGGAAGCTAAACAAGGAAAAGAAAAAATTGAGCAATTCGACCCAGCCAGTGCTTAGTTGTAGGTGACCCTCACTAGTGTATGCAGTATACCTGCAAGAAACACATTTGATGTTTCAATTAAGGTCATTAGCTGAGGGGAATCCCAAAGACTTCAGTACTGCTGAGTCCTTTTTAGAAGCATTCATTGCAAGCAGCCAAGATGATAAAAATCCATTATGTGAATTGTACCAGTATGCAATATTGTTGTGTCATGAAAGGAAGTTGAATCCTAACCCCTTTGTAAGGGATGTTCAATTGAGAGAATTTGCATATTTTATGAGCCATCGGATATAGCAGAAGATTGCATAGCAATCTATTAAACACAATGAACAAAATTGTGGTTTATGGGTGAGGGGAGAAAATTAAAACACATAGGTAGTGTTGGGAACACACTACCAATTGTTGAATGCACCTTAGTGGGCACCCCTCACCAATGAAACCTAGTAGGATGTTATATTATATTGTGAGCACAAGATCAAAAACATGAAGCTATAATCTTTGTTGGCTTGTGTTGTAGATGGGATTATTTGACATAGAAATTGAGACAAAGTGAGCCATTTGGTTATCCAAATCTTAGTGAAGTAGTCAAAAGAGTGGAAAGATATATATAATGTTTAAGACGATATGGTACCACCTTGATAGGATTTAAGTTTTGTTTTTTTTTTTTTATATGGTGCCCTACACCGCAATACCAACATTTGTATAAATGGAGACTACATAAATAAAATATATAGTAAAAAATGATTGAAAAGCAATAGAGGATATTACCCATGATATGAGTATGGTCATCCTTCCTATAATCTAAGCAACCTTCATTAGACTCAATTGCATATTGAATCTAATTTACAATGACCGTTGAGGTCACACGAGGACGAGAAACAAACTAAGTAGGGGGGAGATGATGAGACCCTATTTTGACATCCTTTTACCCTATTTTTATTTTCATTTTACATCCTTTTGCTATGATTTCTGATCTTTTTCTGACCAAAGATGTTACATTTTCCTAAAGGTACTCTTTCATTCATATTTTGGTGTTTCATTGAATAATTTTAATGCATTAGGAATATGTTTGTATCCTTTGTATCTAACTTGTAGGTTTAAACATTATTATAGATCATGTTACAAATGTTGTAGATATAGGTTCCAACCTATTGGTTTCAATTGTTGTGAAACCAATGCTATATATCTATCAGTTCCATCCACTCCATTATGATATTCCATTATTGTGGGACCATTGCTACAGATCTGTGAATTCCAACAATAATATTCCTTGATGCCACGTGTCCATTTGCTATAGAACAGTGACCCCATCTTGTTGTCGTGGAACCTGCAAATCTTGTGTTGTAATGTTTTTATTGCATGATCCTATTTCTAAATAAATAACAACATCAAGTTAGTTATTGAATCTGTTGTGTTGGTTAAATATGTTGTCTTCTCTGTAGGCTAGATAATTAGGGAAAATTTGAGGTCTAAAATGGGACTCCTAAAAAAATAATAAAATAATAGTTAAAATTGTTGAAATTATTGTCATTGTTGTCAAAGGATTAATGATGTAATATTACGGCATTACAATACACACAGCAGTTCCAAGATTGATTTATAAATATGTGTGTGTGTGTGTGTGTGTGTGTGTGTGTGTGTGTGTGTGTGTGNATTGTCATTGTTGTCAAAGGATTAATGATGTAATATTACGGCATTACAATACACACAGCAGTTCCAAGATTGATTTATAAATTTGTGTGTGTGTGTGTGTGTGTGGGTGGGTGGGTGGGTGGGTGGGTGAGTGTGTGTGTGTGTGTGTACAAGTATATTAAAAAAGGGGTGCATGTGAAAAAGTAAAAAGTTAAATGGTAGTTTCAAACCCATAGGTTTGGGGTGTTTTCCCATAATATTAGGAATTAATTATTTCATGAATGGACATGTCCTTTCATGAATGGTTATGAAAAAATTTAAAAAGAGAAATCATTGAGAGAAAGGGGGTGTGTGAAAAATGGATTAGCAAAGATTGAATTGTGAAATCAATTTCAGGTCATCTTGGAAATTTCGTGATAATGTTTTTTCTAGGACGTTTCTAACCTTGAAATCTGGAAGCGATAGAGGAGAGATCTTGGTGTACATGTGATACAAATTTCATATGTTTTTTTTCTATACTTTCAAAGATATGCCCTATGGAAGTTATGGTTCATGAATGCTCCTAGAATCATTTTCAAACAGGTCATCTTGGAACTTTCGCTATAACCTATTTTTTGGGATATTTTAGACCTTGAAACTTTGCAAAGATATAGGAGATATATTGGTGTACATGTGGTGCAAATTTCAGATGAGGTTTCGCTACAATTTTGAAGATATGGCATGTGGAAGTTAGGGTTTTTGAATGCTCCTAAAATCAATTTCAAACAAATTGGCTTGGAACTTTTGCTATAACTTATTTTCTGGGATGTTTCAAAACTTTAAATTTGTAAAGATGGAGGAGAGATATTGGTGTACATGTGGTAAAAATTTTAGATGTTGTTTCACTATAATTTCGAAGATATGCCCTATGAAATTTAGGGTTCTGGAATGCTCTTGAAATCAATTTCAAACATGTCAGCTTGGCACTTTCTCTATAACTTATTTTCTGGGATGTTTCAGACCTTAAAACTTTGCAGAGATTGAGGATATATCTAGTGTACATATGGCACAAATTATGGATGTTGGTTATCTATACTCTTAAATATATGCAATGTGGAAGTTAGGGTTCCTAAATGCTCCTGAAATCAGTTTCAAATAGGTCGGCTTGGAATTTTCACTATAACTTCTTTTCTAGGACTCTTCATACTATGAAAATTTCAAAGAACAGAGGAGACATACAAAAGTACCTCAGGTAACAATTTTATAATCAGATTTGAAAAATTGTATGCGTGGCATGCTATGCAAGTTCATTCTTGGGAAGAATCCCAAAACAACAATCTTTGAGAAAGTTACCATTTGGAAATTCAAATTTTGGTCAGACCTAATAAAGGTAGAAGTAGTGAGAAGACCTGGTGAAGGTAGAAGTAGTGAGTAGACTTGGTGAAGGTAGAAGCAGAAAGTAGACCTAGTGAAGGTAGAAGCAGAAAGTAGACCTAGTGAAGCCAGAAGTAGCAAGCAGACTAGGTGAAGGTTGGTGTAGCTCACACAAAAAGGTTGGTGTATCTTGATAAGTTGGTGCTTAAAGGTGGGGATTGGTGTCTATAATAGATTGGTGTCTGCAAATATCTGTAATAGTAGGTTGGTGTTTCTCAAACAAAGAGATTGGCGTATCTTTCTAAGGTCATGCTTAGCAGTGGGGATTTGTGTCTCTATTAGATTGGTGTCTGCAAATATCTATAAGAGTAGGTTCGTGCCTATAGGATTTGTACCAGTGGGGATTGGTGTCTCCGGTAGGTTGGTGCCTACAAATATTTGTAACATTAGGTTGGTGCCTACTAAGAATTATAAAGAGATTTTTTGTGGTTTTATCCCAAAATGGTTTCCACGTAAATATTGTACTTCATGTTCTACAACTAATAGATCTCATATGTGATTGTTTTCTTATGGTTGATGAATGTTTGAAAAAAAAAGAAAAAATGCCTTTTATTGATACACCCCCTCCCCTCTCAGTATAAGTGTGTGGTCAACAATTGGTATTAGAGTGGGTTCCTTCAGAAATAGTCTAACCACTGGAAGGTAGATCTCAAGAGTACACATGGTCAATCAAGAAGGTTTCTCTAAAAACAGGGCTCTGTTGTTTGATGGAACAAACTATGTCTTCTAGAGAATAAGCATGCGAACCTATTTAATGGCTCTTGGTTTTGATATTTGGAAATCATTTGTGATTGGTTATACAGCCCCAACAACTCCTCCAATTGATGCAGTTGGGAAGAAGCCTAGTGAAAATAATGCAAAATCTATGAATGTTGAATGTTATCTTTTGTGGTCTATTAGAATCCGAGTTTTTCAAGGCGATGCATTGTGGATCGGCAAAAGAAATTTGGTACAATATTCAAAAATCTATGAAGTCAATGAAAAGGTTAAGAAGGAAAAGCTCCAAACTCATAAAATATATAGTTTGAGAGCCTGAAATTGAAAAACGAAGATAATGTTGCAACCTATCTTCTTCATGTGGATGAAATTGTCAACACCATCAGAGGACTTGGTAAAAAGGTTGAAGAACCAATGATTGAAAAAAAGTTGTTAAGGTTACTCCCCTTAAGATTTGATGCCAAATTTTCTACCATTGAAGAAATGAGGGATCTTGATTCATTAACAATGGATGAATTGCATGGGATCCTCTCGACATATGAAATGAGAACATAGAAAGAAAATCCATCAAAGAAACAAGCAACCTTCAAAGCCTCAAATAAGACAAAAAATAGAGCATGGATCAAGTGATAGMTTTGAAAATGAATCAGATGCAATGGAATCCCATTTTGTGAAGAAACTCAAGAAAGGATCCAGAAAATATAAAGGTAAGCTTCCCTTTAAAAKMTTTGATTGTGTAAAAKTAGGACATTTTGTTGATAAGTGTCCATATGCAAAGGATCAAAGTAGTGATGATGAAGAAGACCATAATGTAAAGAAAGGGATCAAACATCATCAACACAAAAATAACCAAAAATAGTACAAGCATGAAAAGAAGAATAACKCTTATAAGCAGAAGAAGATTATCTACTCAAAAGGGGTTAGTGACTCATTTGAAGAAAACAGTGAAAGTGGTTTCTATATCAATAGAGAAGAAACTCTCTTTAGGGCAATCRAAACAAATATTGATGAATACAAAGGGGTAGAAATGATGGACTCAAAAGAAGAGGAAAATGTCGAAACAGATGGGGAAGTGAATCTTGAAGAAGAAYTCATTTGTGCCTTAAGAGAAATAAATAATCTTAGGAAAAATAATTTGAAATAAAAAGAGCAGAAACAAAAATATGAAGAAGAGGATCGTGATTCAAAAGACAAAATGTCAAAAAGACTTGAAACATAAAAGTCTATCATGAACCTAAATGTTCAATTAGAAGAAGCAAGAAGGATGGAATAAGTGGTGACAATCTAGCTTAAGAAAAAGGAAGGAAATTGTAAAGAGCTAGAATTTGAAATTGTTTCCTTAAGAAGGAACTAGAGAAAAAAAACTATTTAGTTGAATAGAAGCTTGAAGTTTGAAAAGAGTATTGAAAACTTAGATGGTATCATCAATTGTAAAAGGTCTCCATTCATTAAGACAATTCTTGGATATAATGTTTCTATTTCCTCCCTACCTACACTTGGCCTTGCTATAATCAGGGAAGTTTTATTTGTTGCAGGTGGAGTTCAGACTGGTTTTCCATAAGAGAAACCTATTGTTGATTGTGCCAAACAGATTGTTGATTTTCATGTTCCTCACATGGCATAATTTGAGCATACAAATGATATTGTTGTTGATATGTTGGGTTGTTCTACTCATGTAAGTGAACCTGACCTTGATCCTACTTCCTCTTATCAACTAGCACAAAAATATATGCCCTATCATTATCCTCACCATAAAAATCGAAGGAATGGCAATCATTCTTTCAAATATTTATAGAAGATATGTGAAAGAAATAATTGTGGACCAATACCAACTACCACGATAGATTATGGTTGGATTGATGGATGGTCATGGAATCATTTGACCAGATTTTTGAGGACTTCATATCATTGTGTGTCATCAGTTGTACAATCATTCAACATTCCTCTTACTTATCGATGATTTCCTTTGAAGTGGTCAATCGAGGATCGACCCGACATGACATTCGACTAGAGTTTCAACTAAGTTCTTAAGGAGAAGCACAAGTTTAGAGGGAGCATCCATTTTCCATTGATGTCAAAGGGGTAGAATTGTAGACAGGGGGAGAATTATATCTATTCGTAGGAGATTTGCAGACAAGGGGAGAATTATCTCTATTCCTGGGAGAGTTGTAGATAGGGGAAGAGTTGCATATAGGGGGATAGTTATTTCTATGCATGGTGTATTATGTGTTTCATTGCAGGGTTGTCGTCAATGACAAAGGAGGAGAATGTTGGAATTATTTACATTGATGTCAAAGGATTCTTAATGTCATTAATGTCATTTTATGACACTACAATACACACAATGGTTCCAAGATTGATTTACATATATAGGTATATAAGTATATTAAACAATGGGTGCATGTGAAAAAGTAAAAATTGAAATGGTGGTTTCAAACCCATGGGTTTGGGGTATTTACCATGGTATTTTGGGTATTTTCCCATAGTATTGGGAATTAATTATTTAATGAATGGACATGTCCCTTAATGAAGGATTATGAAAAAGTATAAAAAGAGAAAGCATTGAGAGAAAGGGGGTGTGTGAAAAATGGATTAGAAAAGATTGAATTACGAAATAAGTTTTAGGTCATCTTGGCATTTTCATGACAATATATTTTTCTAGGACATTTTAGACCTTGAAATTTGGAAGAGACAGAGGAGATATATTGGTGTACATGTGATACAAATTTCATATGTTGGTTCACTATACTTTCGGAGATATTCCCTATGGAAGTTAGGGTTCATGAATGCTCATGAAATCAATTTCAAATAGGTCAGCTTGGCACTTTCACTATAACCTATTTTATGGGTTTTTTCAAACCTTGAAACTTTGCAGATATGAAGGAAAGATCATGGTTTACATGTGTTACAAATTTTAGATGTTTTTTCTCTATACTTTCAGAGATATGCCCAGTGGAAGTTAGGGTTCCTGAATGCTCCAAAAAACAGTTCCAAACAGGTCATCTTAGAACTTTTGCTATAACTTATTTTTAGGATATTTCATACATTGAAACTTTGTTACGAGGAAAATCACTCTATGGCATGGGGTAAACCACAACAGATGGAAATGACTGTAGAAATCCTCTAATCTCAAGTATGCTATATAAACAAACATGCTAACAAGACAATATAAAGAGCCTACCTCGTCCAGACGTTCGATGAAGTCCACCGTTGAGCTCTCGACTCAAAGATATATACATGTAACTTGTCCTCAACAACCAAGATAAGAAAACATATGGTGATAGTATATAAATTTAGCACATATAATAGCATAATCCATCAATATTCAAAACAAATATGCCCATGGAATAACAATCATAATATTTTCAAGACATTAATTGGACAAGAAAAGAGTATTTCTATTAAAATATGATCAACAGAAGTGTATGAATGAAAAAATTCCATGTCGGCACGTCTCGGAACCGAGAAACTAAGTCCCTTCTAGTTGGGCCTCCACCAAGGGTAAGCTCATATAAGAGAGACAATGAGATTCTCCATCAAATAGGGAAGAGCTTGGGGGATAAACAATGTGTTCAGACTTAAAAGGACAAAGGGATGCAGACTCAATATGAAGTGAATAATTTCTCCAGAGAAACTTTGATCTCAAAGTTGAATTCTTCTCCTTCTTTCCACAGCTTGGATATGGCCCATTTATAGCCTTCAAATGGAACTGAAGGATCGAGTTGGAACATTTCCAGTATATGGAAGGTCAAGGATCATGGATCTCATGACGTGACATGGAAACCCGACACCATTTTTTAATTTTGGGGGAAAAGCCCGATGTACGCGAGTTGTAATGGTGCAACCTGCATATACGCATGATGTATATCTTTTAGGGCGTATATGTGGAAAAATATTTTTTTAGCTCTGGGAATTGCAAAAAGGGACTTCAAGTCTGCATAGGGAAATCAAAAATTCCTTCTGAGCAAGTTGCATGGGGTGAGGAAAATATTTATATAACAAATGCCCCCTAATGTGTGAGTTCAGAGGAGTATTTGTGATGGCTGAAATACATTATAATTCCTAGAAGTGGAGTAATGGAGACCCAGTTGGACGAACTAGTTGCTCATAAGAATATTACAATCCATAATGACTTTGTGCACATGGCTGCCAATTTGAATTACACTCCAGATCCATGTGGAAAAATACCAAACAGTTGTTAATGGCCATGAATAGGAAATTAAAAGGTAGATACATGTCATAGGCTATCATAGTCATGAACAAGGCCCAGTGAAAACTAGTCTCAAAATCAATCTGAAGATGTGTGTATACAATGGAGTACAATCTGATCTCCCATGATCACTGAAGTCATATAGGTATTGGTCCAATGAATGATAGCAACAGCTTAGGGAAGCTGCAACTATGAACTGATGTCTTAAAGTCTTCTACACGATCTGCCAAAGGTGCAAGTCTACATCATGTGAATAAAGGAGTTGAGGTCGAACACAATGAGACTTCATTTGATTACCAGTCATTAAGGTATACCGTTAACAAACACAAGACAGCCTACCAATAATGAAAGTAGGTATCAAGGCACCAAGTACATTCTTAGAAGTGTGAATAAAGGTGTTGTGTTCGAACACTTTAAGAATCCATCAATCAGGAGAAATTGATGTATTCCAAACTGTCGATGGTGAGAGACCTGTCACTAATGACTGCAAGCCTCTAGGTACTCATAGGACTCTAGGCCTCGTTTCCAGACTAGATGATCTAAATTCGATGGAAGGAGACCCATTGAAAGGAGAGAATTAAGGCATCTCTCATCATACAGCACAAGGTATGAAGCAATATCTTGATGATTTGGAAGAACTCGAACGAAGAATATGTTCACAAAACAATGACCCTGTGCATCTTTTGCATGCACCAGATGCAAGCAGTGCACAAAAAAGACCCTGTGAATAGTATCCAATAAGGAAAAATGTTGACAAAGGGGAGGAAACCACCAATAAGGCTAATGGCATCCAAGACACTGCACGACTGTTTTGTTTTCCTAAGGATGATAAGATGTGCTCTTCTGGTGATAAATCTAGAATTCTTCTATTAAAGCAGCAATCATTTTATTCAAAAAATTGGTCTCCTGATCACTCATAAGGATTCTCAAACATCCAAACCTCGTAAAAACATTCTCAAATAGAAACCATGTTGCAGTCTCTAAGATGCAATCTCTCACAAGTTTTTCTTCATCCCATTGGGTCAAGTAATATGTCGCAATGATTATATATCTTGCTCCTAACCTTTTTGCAGGTGGGTTGATCGGTCCAATAAAATCAATTGCCCATTTATCAAAAGGTCGCAACATAACTTGTGATATTAAAGGAATCTCATCTCTTTTGGATGGATTCCCAACTCGCTGACAAACATCATGGGCCTGACAGAACTCTTTAGCATCCTTATGAAGGGTGGGCCACCAAAGTCCTGCGTGAAAATTTTTATGAGTCGTCGCTTTCCCTGCATAGTGACATCCCACAATTCCTTCATGTGCCTTCTATAATATCATAGGCTTCTCGTGCTCTGATACACATCACCGAAGAATACCATTTGTGCCTAACTTATAAAAATTCCCCGCTATAAGCTAATAATTTGTTGCCTTTACTACTAATTATTTCTTTTGCCCAATTGTAAAGTCAGGTGGGACTACTCTTGTGCTCAAGAACTGGACAATATATGCAAAGTAATCATTGATCATTTGTACTGTGAACAAGTGTGCATCTGGTAAAATATCATCCATATTTCATGCATATTCCCCTGATAATATGCACGACAAATGGTCAAGTCCTATATTTAATTTTCCTAGTTTCTCAATCACTTCAAAATCATACTCCTAAAATAATAACAGCCATCTACATATCTTTCCCCCAAACACTGTCTTATTGACTAAGTATCTCAATGAAAAATGATCTGTATACATCCTAAAATGTGATCCCAACAGATAATGCCTAAACTTCTCTATTGCATACACCATTTCCAGTCCTTCATGCTCTATAGTAGTGTAATTTTGTTCAGTAGTCGACAACTTTCTACTAGCAAATGCAATGGGTTGATCCAAATCTCCTTCCCATGACTGAGCTAGAACTTCACCTAATGTTATAGATGATGCATCTATGTGGACATGGAATTCCTTCTTCCAATATGGAAATACTAAAATTGGCGCAGTAACCAGTTTCTACTTCAATGTATCCAAAATTTGCTAACATCCCTCATTCCATTGAAACTTGACCTCCTTCTTCAACAAATTTTCTAGTGGGATTATGATCTACGCATATACCCTAATAAAATTTATGTAGTACCCCGTAAGACCCAATGGTGCTTGCAGTTGTCGCACTAAAGTAGGTGGTGGAAGATCAATAATAACAACAATCTTCATAGGATAAACCAAAATTCTTTGTTTACATACTACATGACCCAACATAGACAGGGTAGGAAACGGGTCATGTAAGCAAGCATCATTCAATTTCCACAGATCCACACAAATTTTGATTCCACCTGTTTTCTTGTCCTGGACCACCATCAGACTGATCCATTCTGACTCTGAGACAGGTTCAACAATCCCAGCTTCTAGCATCCTTTCTATTTATGCTTTCACTTTCTGCTTGTATACTAGGTTCAATCGGTACGGTCTTTGCTTCACTGGATTAGCATCCGACTTCAAAGGGATCCTCATCTCCCCTAGCTCCCCAACAATCCCTTTCATTTTTGAAAATGTAGTTGGGAAAAGGTCTTGGTATTCGTGCAGTAAATAGACAATCTTCTCGATAGTTTCTTCATTCCAGTAATCTCCAATGTGTGCAAACTTGGGATTATCCTTCGTACCAATATTCAACTTGTGCGTTTTCAACAGCTTTGCATACTCGACAGATTCAAGCTCGGGACTCTCTACTACGCCAATTTTGTTACAAGGAAAATCACTCTATGGCATGGGGTAAACCACAACGGACAGAAATGACTGCAGAAATCAACTCTAATCTCAAGTATGCTATATAAATAAACATGCTAACAAGACAAGATAAAGAGCCTACCTCGTCCAGACGTTCGATGAATTCCATCGTTGAGCATTTGACTCAAAGCTATATACCTGCAAATTGTCCTCAACAACCAAGATACACAAGCATATGGTGATAATATATAAAGTTAGCACATATAATATCATAATCCATCAATATTGGAAACAAATATGCACATGGAATAACAATTATAATATTTGCAAGACATTAATTGGATGAGAAAAGAGTATTTCTTGTTAAACAAATGAGAGGGGGGGGTGAATCAGTTGTCACTGTGCTTAAACAATTATGCCCATTTTAAACTCTTTAGAGAACACTCAATGATGATCACAATAATGTAGGGAAGTAAGCATTAGAATAGTCAACACCAACCACACACATGAAATATACAGAGACGGATATTTCCTGAGGAAACCCATAAAGGGAAAAACCTCTTCTTCTTGATATGATAAGTAGTCTTTATTTTCTGTACATTATCATTATTATGAGCACCAACTCCTTTTGAGGCTACAACCTCTGTTTTACAAGCACCAACTTGTTGAGAGCGCCAACTCTCTAGTTTCTCTAGCACCCACTAGAAGGAAGCACCAACTCCCTGAGTGTTCCAGCACCAACTGGATGGAAGCACCAACTCCCTGAGTGTTCCAGCACCAACTGGATGGAAGCACCAAATTCCAGTCACACAGGCACCAACATGTATAACAGAGAACAATGGTTCTCCCTTGCACCACCCTAACACCCTGGTTTTTTTGGCTACAACCAAATGGAAGCTACCACTCCCTATGTTCAAGCACCCACTTGAAACTCTGAGGACAACAGTCCTCCCTAGCACCTCCCTACCACCCTAATTATAAAACTTCGCTTACTGAAATTTATTACAGTGATACAGTGTTTATCAATGGCTTACTAGTCTCATCATTGTTCTACTACACTACTCTGCTCTGCCTGCATCAGTTTCCTCCTTCTCCCTCAATTGCACTTTATGTTCTTCAACATTTTATACTCTGTGCCATGTCCTTTCTATGTGTTATGCCTCTTCTGTGCGTTTCAATTGTTGTACACATCATGCTTCTACCCACATGAATAACTTTCAACATAAGCAATCATCTCTTCTTTGTTCTGCGTATATTTATCATGTCAAGTCTCCTGCTAGCTCATACACCTGACTCTTTGTCCTCTCTTGGCCATTATGTTGAGTATGTTCTTCATCAGTGATTGTTATCCTGAGATTCTTTGGCTTTTGTAGAAGTTACAGTCTTCGACGCTTTTCCATCTGTCAATCGTCTCTATGATAAGTCTTCATTCTACTGGCAGTTACCTTAAGACTCTTCAACTTCTCTGGCAATTACCCTGCAGCTCCTCGAGTTCTCTGGTAGATATAATCACTCTGTTGCATCAGTTACAAAGAGTCATTTTGGCTTCTTTGGCTTCTAAGCCCCTTCCTTCATGTGACCATCGGCGGTGACCAAACTCCTATTCAAAGGCGCTTCCTAATCTCCTGAACTCCGAAATGGATCTCAGCGACGTGCTATCTCCTACCTCGATAAGACCTTGGGCGATGAACTCATGTGACCACGCAATTGTGGGTGCATCCAAAGGTGGTGTAGAACAAACTGCTTTTCGCCCCGCAATTTACCTCGAGCCTCCACATGTCCTTTCTCCAAAACCATGGTTTCGATTGTGGCCCACCTTCAAATTTTTAAATTTCGTGCATCTTCAATCCACGCAATGCGACGGGACCGTTGATATTACGATATTGATGGTGCTCCTGAGTGGACAGATCAGATTGGACAGTTTATTTCACAGAAACAAATCAATGGTCAGATTTGATCCTTACACTCATCCTTTCATTGTTCAATCTGACGGCTAGGACTTAATCAAACATTGAGATGGACGGTTGTCAAAACTTCACCCTTCGGAACTTCATGATTTTAACTTTTCAACCTTCACACTCTCGCAGAACGCTTTTAGCTAGAGTCCACAGATTCCTGCCACGTGTCCTCCTGAAATCAATGATCCTTGTTTACTTCGGGACTTTGGCCTTCGGAAGATTCAACTCCTCTACTCTTGCTTGCTCCCAAAGTGTTTCACCCATAATACATGATCTGTTGATATGTGTCCTCATGTAGATCGATGGTCCTCAGTTCCTTTGCCTCTTTGGGACTTTAGGATGATCATTGCTTCATTCTCCTCTGGAGTGGTAACCTGTTGAATAAGTCATAGGCGGTGGAGACCTCTTGTTGTCGGTTAACACTTCCACTTACATTATCGTTCCACTGAACTAGATCAATGGTTGAGAATGCACCCGAAGTGATCTTTAGATCGAACGGTTGAGAATGCACCCAAAGTGATCTTTAGATCAGACGGCTGAGAGCGACTTCGGACCTTCATCCTTCAATACTTTTGACATTTTTTTGTGATGAACCTTCCGAATTAAATCTCCTGGAATGACGTAGCTTGCTTACGTCACTTGTTGACATGGCACGAGCCAATTTCCTCTTGACACTTGTCATCATCTGATTATGCCATGTGTACTTGCTGACATGGTCTTCCACATGTCCTTGCTGACGTGGTATTCAACTTGTCCTTGTTGATGTGGGTGAGCCATGTAGGCAGTGTAGTGGAGGTGGAGGCAGAGAGTGGTAGTGGAGTGTGACGTGTAGCGCGTAGTGGAGTGTGATGTCGAAGTGCAAAGGTGGTATGTATGAGTGGTTTGGTGTTTTACTCAAAGGGGGGTCCGAGTTGACGAAAAGGTGACACGTATGATGGTACCACATGAGAAATACCACCAACTCAGACCCCCCCCTCGGTTAAAGGTGAAAATCTCAGGGGGGGTCTAATATTCCCTATCGACCGTATATCTGAGTGCCTGATTATTGACCGCTAAGATTAACGTGCCCTCTTAATTATCCTGTCCTTCCACTTATTTTGATCCAACAGCTGACGGAGATTCGGGTGATCGAGATCTCAGATCTCAGCCCTTTCTTATCATGTCCTTCCACTTAAATCAATCTGATGGATGACGAAAATTCGAATGATCGAAATCTCAATCGTTTTGCCTCGCTTATCCTATCCTTCATTAATTCAATTCGACGGTTGTTTTTCCTCTAGATAGGTGATCCAACAACCACTTTCTCTCTTCCTCCTGAGCTTCTGATCTCTCTGACTTAGAAGGATTACTAAGTTTTCATGGGTCTCGACCTTTGCTCCTCCTGCAAGTCTGTCTCTTGGACCTCGTCTGTACTTCTGGAAACTGCTATCTTTTTCTGATCTTTCTCATCTCTGCATATTGTTCGCTTCTCCTCATGAACTTATGCTTTTCTTGTTTTCCATCAACATTGTTGTTCTTTCCATCAATGAAAATCACACACTTTGTTGTAAAACATGCCAACAATCTCCCCCTTTGGCATTGATGGCAACCCTAAAAGGTTGCGCTATTCTGATTAGAATTCCAACTGTAGCATCCAGACCACTCCGTTTCTCCCCCTTTGACATCAATGTCAAGGAAAACATACTCCCCTTGAGCTGTTGTAGTACTTTTCGGAGGTATCAGATATTCAACCAACACATACTCCCCTTGACAGGATGGACTCTCTTAGGTTGCTAATGGGGTCACGCCCAACTTCTGGCGTAGATACTCAAACTGAGATTTTGCAAGCGGTTTAGTGAAGATATCAACAATATGATCTTTGAATGGAATATAATGCAAAGAAACAACAGTGTTGGTCACCTGTTCCCTCAACAAGTGATAATTGATGGGTATATGCTTGGTCTTGGAGTGAAATACAGGATTCTTTGACACACTGATTGCACTAGTATTATCACAATGAATTGGGATCGGTGCAGTATATTTTACCTCCAAGTCTGCAAGTGTCTGAATCATCCATAATACTTGGGTACAACAAGTAGTAGTTGCAATGTACTCAGCTTTTGTATTTGATAAGGGAATGCAACCTTGCTTCTTTCTCAACCATGCTAAAAGGGAATCTCCTAAGAAGAATGCACCTCCACTCGTACTTTTTCTTTCATCCATGCAGTTATCCCAATCATCATCTGAATAGACTGATAATTGAAAATTCTGATTCCTAGGATACCATAGGCCATAGTTCATCGTTCCTTTCAAATATTTGAGTATTATTTTGACGGTTATCAAATGACTCTGTTTAGGTGCAGACAAATACCTTCTTACCATTCCAATAGCATGCATTATGTCTAGACGAGATGTTGTGATGTACAACAGGTTGCCTATCATAGACCTATATGAACTCTGATCAACATTAGGTGAGTCATCATCTTTGCTTAGCTTGCATCCAGTGGCCATAGGTGTGCTCACAGGTGTAGAATATTCCATTTGAAACCTTTTCAATATTTCTCTTAGATATTTCTCCTGAGAAAGAAATATTCCTTCAAACCTCTGAGTAATTTGCAGACCAAGAAAAAATGGCAGTTCCCCTATCATAGACATTTCAAATTCAGACTGCATGGCAGAAGCAAACCATTTTACCAGTGAATCATTATTACTTCCGAAAATGATTTCATCTACATAGACCAACACAATGAGAAAATCATTACCCTCTGTTTTGAAATATAGATTGTTGTCAATTGTTCCTCTCTTGAACCGTTTGTCTTGAAGATACTTATCCAGCCTGTAGTACCAGGCACAAGGAGCTTGTTTCAACCCATATAAGGCTTTCTTCATCTTGCAAAGAAAGTCAGGGTTATCTAACAGTTGGAAACCCTATGGTTGTTCCATATAGACTTCTTCTTTTAGATCTCCATTAAGAAAATCTGACTTGACATCCATTTGATAGACTTTAAACTGTTTATGGCATGCATAGGCAAGAAACATTCTAATAGCTTCTAATATTTCTACGGGCACAAATGTTTCATCAAAATCCAGTCCTTCTATTTGAGCATATCCTTTGCAGACCAATCTAGCCTTATTTCTTACAATATTTCCTTGCTCATTCATCTTGTTTTTGTAGACCCATTTGGATCCTATTACATTTTTATTTGTTGGCCTAGGAACAAGTTCCCAAGTGTCATTCTTTTCAATCTGGTCCAATTCTTCATTCATTGATTGTAACCAATTTACGTCTTTACTGSCTTCATTAAAGTTCGTAGGTTCCACCATGGATATGAAGGCTATATGTGATTGCTCGGTGTCTTTGATTATCCTTCTCCTAGTTTGTACACCTTTGTCTTTCTCACCAATTATCTGAMTTTAAGGATGATTCTTTTGAGTAATTATGGAGRAAGGATTTGATGTTGATTGTTGTTCTCGCTCTTCTTATATGGGTGTCTCTTCTCCATGTGATTCTTGGACATGGTCATCTTCAAATTCAGCCGTGTCCTCTATAGTAGACTCAATATTTCTCACCTCTCTTACTGGAACTCCTTCATCAACCTTCAAATCAATGCAATCAACTAATTTAGGCAATATTTTATTAAAGCATCTATATCCTTTACTATTGGTAGCATATCCTAAGAAGATGCCTTCATCAGCCCCATCATCATACTTCCCAAGATTTTCATTATTATTATTTATGTAGCACTTACTCCCAAAGACTTTGAAGTGTTTGATTGAAGCAGGTCTTCCATACCACAGTTCATAAGGTGTCTTGTCACTATGTGGTCTGAGGTGGGCTTTGTTAAGAATATGGATTGTTATGTGTATTTCTTCTACCCAGTAAGCTTGACCAATGTTCTTCTCATTCATCATTGACCTAGCCATTTGATGAACTGTTCTGTTTTTCCTCTCAACTACTCCATTTTGTTGTGGAGTTCCTAGGATTGTGTATTCTCTCTTGATCCCATGTTTATCAGAGAATTCCTTGAAATCACTTGACATAAATTATCCTCCTATGTATGATCTTACTGACTTTATATTTTTGCCTGTTTGATTCTCAGTTAAAGCCTTGAATATTTTAAATTTCTCAAATGCTTCAGCTTTTTCTCTGAGAAAAGCAACCCAAGTGAGTCTGGAGTAGTCATCAATGATCAGCATAAAGTAGTTTTCCTTCCCTATGCCTTCCTATCTTGATGGTCCACATAAATCCATATGAACTACTTGGAGTGGTTTCTCTGTTGAAGTAGATCTCTTGGATGCAAAATTTGTCCTGGCTAGTTTTCCTACTTGGAAGGGTTTACACACAAAATCTTGTGGCTTTGATATTCTTGGAAGATATTTTACTGCCTCAAGTTTTTTGAGCTTGATTAAGTGATCAAAGTTTAGATGTCCAAGTCTCCTATGCCATAACCAACTTTCATCATGTTTTCTTAGATGACACTCTTCTCTATGTTCTTTCAGCACATATACATTATTTTATGTCCTTATGCCTTTAGCCACCACTTGTCCTGAGTTTATAGACTTTATCTTACAATCTTTGGAAGTGAACGCTACTTCACATCCTCTGTCACACATTTGACTTACACTGAGCAAATTATGTTTCAGCCCATCTACAAACAGAACATCCTGGGATTTTCCTTTACCATTACTCAAACTCACCATCCCTTTACCCTTGATTTTACCTGGTTCATCATTTCCAAAGGTTACATTTCCTATTTTGTTTTTACTTATAGACAAAAACTTATTCTTGTCTCCAGTCATGTGCTTGGAACATCCACTGTCTATATATTAGGGGTCTTTTGTTTATGAGCTGAAAGTACTAGACCACATTTTTCACTATCTTTCTTTTTCCATGTGTTGGCATTTCTAGCTAAGGGATTTATCCTTGGATCTGCCTTGTAATTCTTCAGATGGAAATTTGTAGCTTTGTGGCCAAAGTTATGACAGTTGTAACATTTGAGATCACTGTTCAATAGATCAAAGTGATTGGTGCTACATTGTCTACTCATTGGCTACTTAGTTCTATGTTGCAAACATTGTTTATTTCTTGACCTCCTCGGTTGCATGTTTCTAAGCTTAATTTGGCAATTTGCAATCTTATGACCAAAATTAGAATAGTAAAAACAGTAAACACCGAATAAATTTTGGTACCTGAAGAGTGGACTTCTTCTTGTCATTTGTTGCTCCATCTTTTGATATCTTTTCTTTTTATCGGGGATCATCTTGTCTTGATTATCTTTTAGTGGCATAGTACTCACATGGTCTGATTGTTTGTTGACTTGGAAATTTATCATCTTTACCGTCTCTTTGCTTTCTAGTTGTTTGTTGCTTGAACCACTTACATAACCTAATCCATTCTTCAACAAGGGAGATCTCTGATTGCTCATAATGTTGTTTAGTTTTGTTGAGGCTTTAATGCTTGGAAGATTTTGGAGATACAATGCTTTAAACTTCTCCATCTCTTTTCTGGTTTTTACTACCTCTTCTTCCAAAGCTTCACATCTTGCCTTCTTCTCTAATAATTGTTGTTTCAAAATGTCCTCTATTTTCTTTGCCTCTTCTAATTCCACTTTTAATAAGCCAAAGTATTCATCAAGTTTTTTACTGTCTTTTTTGAACTGTATCAGCAATTGTTTTTGTTTTTTCTTCTTAGATCTGAGTCTAGCAATTTCTTCTAGGGCATTGATCGGTTCTCCTTCAAATTCAACCATAGCTTCTTCATCATTAAAATCACTTCTTGTTCTTTTATTATCATAATCCTCTTTGGCCATTAGCATAAATTCATTAACCTTATCTTCAATAGAAGAGTCATTGCTTTCATCATCTAAGGGATCATCATCATTGTTTACACAAAGGCTTTTCTTCTTAAAATTATTCTCTTTATAGACCTTCTTGTGTTTGTGCTTCTCTCCATCGTCATATGTATGATCCTTTCTTTTGTGAGGACACTTAGATGCAAAATGACCTATCTTACCACAATTGAAACATCTGAAGGGCAGTTTGCCTTGGTACCTGCCTGATCCTTTCTTTAGTCTTCTCACAAATTTTGCTTCAATTTCATCAGGCTCAGAATCCTCATTCTTATCTTCTTTAAATGATGCTTCTCTAGAGGTGGGTTTATCTTTAACTATCCTCATTTCATATGCAGACAAGGTTCCTAAAAGTTGATCAAAAGGAAAAGATTTTAGATCATTAAGTTCTTCTATAGCAGAGACCTTTGGGTTGAACCTATCTGGTAGAGATCTCAAAGTTTTCTGAACTAAACAGCCTTCCTCAATTTTTTCACCAAGTCATTTCATTGCATTTACTAGTTCTTCAACTCTCAAAAAGTACTTCCCAACAGTTTCATCTTCTTTCATATTTAGTTGTTCAAACTGTACTCTGTAGGTTTGAATCTTGGCTTCCTTTACCTTCTCATTACCTTCATAACTCCTAATGAGTTTGTCCCACATTTCTTTGGCAGATTCTAAGTGCATAAATTTTACAAATTCTTCTTCTGCAAGCCCACTCAGAATAGCATTCATAGCCTTAGCGTTGAAGATGAATTCTAGCTTGTCATCCTTAGAAGCTAGTACAACCGGCTTTACATAACTAGTCCCTACCACATCCTAGACATCTGCACCTAAAGCCATTATGTAGGTTCTCATCCTAACTTTCCAGAAGGCAAATTTTGTTCCATTGAACAGGGGGGCCTTATTGGTTGAAGTTCCTTCATGGCTAGTCATGTTTAAGCTCTAGGATCTTCCCTTAGATAAAAGGAACTGGCTCTGATACCAATTGTTGAACAACTGAGAAGGGGGGTGAATCAATTGTCACTATGCTTAAACAATTATGCCCATTTTAAACTCTTTACAAAACACTCAATGATGATCACAATAATGCAGGGAAGTAAGCATTAGAATATTCAACATCAATCACACACATGAAATATACAGAGACAGATATTTTCTGAGGAAACCCATAAAGGGAAAAACCTCTTATTCTTGATATGATAAGTAGTCTTATTTTATGTACATTATCATTATTATGAGCACCAACTCCTTTTGAGGCTACCACTTCTGTTTTACAAGCAGCAACTTGCTAAGAGCACCAACTCTCTGGTTTCTCTAGCACCCACTAGAAGGAAGCACCAATTCCTTGAGTGTTCTAGCACCAACTGGATGGAAGCACCAACTTCCTGTCACACAGGCACCAACCCGTATAACAAAGAACAATGGTTCTCCCTTGCACCACCCTACCACCTTGGTTTTTCTGGCTACAACCAGATGGAAGCTACCACTCCCTATGTTAAGGCACCAACTTGAAACTTTGAGGACAACAATCCTCCCTAGAACCTCCCTACCACCCTTCAGATCGGACGGCTGAGAGCGAATTCGATTCTTCGTCCTTCATGAATTTTTACATTTTTTGGTGATGAACCTTCCGAAGTAAATCTCTCGGAGTGACGTAGCTTGCTTACGTCACTTGTTGACATGGCACGAGCCAATTTCCTCTTGACACTTGTCATCATCTGATATGCCATGTGTACTTGTTGATGTGGTCTTCCACATTTCCTTGTTGACGTGGTCTTCCACATGTCCTTGCTGACGTGGGTGAGACATGTAGGCAGTGTAGTGGAGGTAGAGGCAGAGCCCAGTAGTGGAGTGTGATGTGTAGTGGGTAGTTGAGTGTGACGTTGGAGTGCGGAGGTGGTATGTATGAGTGGTTTGGTGGTTTACAAAGAGGGGGGGTTAGGCTGTAAGTGGTAATGAGTGAGGGGGGTCTGAGTTGAAAAGAAGGTGACACATATGAGGGTCCCACATGAGCAATAACACCAACTTGGGCCCCCCCAGTTAAAGGCAGAAATCTCGAGGGGGTTCGATATGCCCTATCAACCGTAGATCTGAGTGCCCGATTATCAACCGATGAGATTAGCGCACCCTCTAACTTATCTTGTCCTTCCACTTATTTCGATCCGACAGTTGACAGAGATTCGAGTGATCAAGATCTCAAATCTCGGCCCTTTCTTATTATGTCCTTCCACTTAAATCAATCTGATGGCTGACAGAAATTTGGATGATCGAATTCTCAATAATTTTTCCCCACTTATCCTACCCTTCATTAATTCAATCTGATGGTTTTTGGTCCTCTGGATCGGTGATCCAGCGGCCACTGTCGCTCTTCCTCCTGAGCTTCTGATCTCTCCGACTTAGAAGGCTTGCTAAGTGTTCACGGGTCTCGACCTTTGCTCCTCCTATGAGTCTGTCTCTTGGACCTCATCTGTACTTCTGGAAACTGTTATCTTTTCTGAGATTTCTTGTCTCTGCATACTATTCACTTCTCCTCCTGAACTTATGCTTTTCTTGTTTTCCATCGACATTGTTGTTCTTTCCATCAATGACAAGAACACGCTTTCCTGTAAAACATGCCAACATGTCTATTAAAATATGATCAACAGAAGTGTATGAATGATAAACTTCCATGTTGGCACCTCTCGGAACCGAGAAACTAAGTCCCTTCCTATTGGGCCTCCACTACTTCAATCCTCCATCAAAGGCAAGCTCATATAAGAGAGACAATGAGATTCTCCATCAAATAGGGAAGACCTTGGGGGATGAACAATGTGTTCAGACTTAAAAGGACAAAGAGATGCAGACTCAATATGAAGTGAATAATTTCTCGAGTGTAAATTTTCTCTCAAAGTTGAATTGTTGTCCTCCTTTCCACTGCTTGGATATGGCCCATTTATAGCCTTCAAATGGAACTGAAGGGCTGAGTCGAAACGTTTCCAATATATGGAAGGTCAAGGATCATGGATCTTGTGACGTGACATGGAAACCTGACACCATTTTTTAATTTTGGGAACAAAACCTGATGTACATGGGTTGTAATGGTGAAACCTACGTATACGCATGTTGTATAGTTGTTAGGGCATGTATATGTGGAAAAATATGTTTTTAGCTCTGATAATTGCAAAAAGGGACTTCAAGTCTGCATAGGGAAATGGATAGGGACTTCAAGTCATGACAAATACCCAAGAAGACTCGGCAACCATCAAAACTCACCCAGCAAACACCAAACTCAGCAATCAAGAAAAAAAGCATGGTGTACACAACTGTCTAGCCAAAAACCGCATATGTACACACGCCATAGAATGAAAGCTCGTGTATGTACGCGTCTATCAAGGGAAAAAGTGCGTATGTGCATTAAAACATTGCCAAGTTAAGGATAAGGACAAGAAACTCGGACTCAAAATGAAAATTGGTTGTCAAGTAATCAGATGACAAGAAAACTGAAGCTAAACAAGAGCAATCAAAGGAGAAAAATACTCCAAACTCCGAAAAGAAGATTGCCTCCCTAGTATGGTCGCCAATTATGTTACGAGGAAAATCACTTTATGTCATGGGGTAAACCACAACAGATAGAAATTACTATAGAAATCAACTCTAATATCAAGTATGTTATATAAACAAACATTCTAACAAGACAAGATAAAGAGCCTACCTTGTTCCAGACGTTCGATGAAGTCCACCGTTGAGCACTCGACTCAAAGCTATATACCTACAACTTGTCCTCAACAACCAAGATACGCAATCATATGGTGATAAAATATAAATTTAGCACATATAATAGCATAATCCATCAATATTCAAAACAAATATGCCCATGGAATAACAATTCTAATATTTGCAAGACATTAATTGGACGAGAAAAGAGTATTTCTATTAAAATATGATCAATAGAAGTGTATGAATGACAAACTTCTGTGTCGG
>ML781492.1:688260-699488 GCA_009831015.1 Picea engelmannii
ACTGTGCATTCAAGCTAGTACACGTACTGTGCATTCAAGCTAGTGTGTGGAAGGAAAGTTGTCCCTATACAGTTTCAGCCAACTTCCATTGACCAATCCTTCCATGATTTCCCCATTCAATTTATCCAACTGAAAAGCACCTACCTCTCTGACAAATCTTATCACATACAGACCCAACCAATGCATTTGGAACTTTCCAAGGTGCTACAAAAAAAAAAATCATAGAGAAAAACTAGGTCTTCCATCTGGAACTTATTTTGCTTAATATGTTTGTCATGCCATGCCTTTTCTTTACTACACCAGAATCCATGAGCTCTGTCAGTGCGGAAATGCGCAAACTCAACACAATGAACTCCATGGGAATAACTACTTCATGTCTGTATACTAATCAGAATGGTGTCTATCCTATCAACTTATTACATGTGGTCTAGGAATCCTCAGGTCCCAGTAATCTCGATTTACATTACATATATTTGTTAGTGCATGCTCTAGGATCTTGTTAAATGATTCCACTGTTATGATTTCCTAAGGATGATAAGATGTGCTCTTCTAGTGATAAATATGGAATTCTTCTATTAAAGCAGCAATCATTTTATTCAAAAAATGGGTCCCATGATCACTCATAAGGATTCTCAAACATCCAAACCTTGTAACAACATTCTCAAATAGAAACCATGTTGCAATATATAATCTGAAATCTCTCACAAGTTTTGCTTCATCCCATTAGGTCAAGTAATCTGTCGAAGTGATTATATATCTTTCTCCTAACTTTTTTTCTGGTGGGATGATCGGTCAAACAAAATCAATTACCCATTTATCAAAAGGTCGCAATGTAACTTGTGATATTAAATACATATCGTCTCTTTTGGATGTATTCCCAACTCGCTGAGAGACCTCATAGGTATGATGGAACTCCTTAGCATCATTATGAAGGGTGGGCATCCAAAGTAATTGAGTTCCATGCAGATGAAACCATTCTTCCTAGAAGTTGCTAGTGAAAGTGGGATCACAGTCCATGGCAATAGATTGTGGCATACCATGTAGTTTGAATATTTTATCCATGAATACTTTATCCACTATAAAATATTTAAAGGGGTGTTGGGAGGCACGAAAAATGAGCATATTTGGAAAGGTGATCAACCACAACAATGATGACAGATTTATTTCCATATTTTGGTAACCCCACAATGAAGTCCATAGAAACATTTTTTCCATACAACAGGAAAAATAGGTAAAGGTTGTATTTCACCTAAATTTTTCATTGTTTCTCCTTTATGGTGTTGGAAAATATGGCATTCAGCCACAAAAGTGTCTATGTCCTTCTTCATGCCTTCCCAAAAGAATGAATTCTTGATTCATTCATATGTTTTATGAAAGATAGAATAATCTATTGCTCGTGATGCATGGATTTCAAATAGCACAATTGATTTAAATTTGAACTATTTGATCAAATACGGATGCCCTTTATAGTGAATCTCATCATTGTACCAAGTGTAGCCCAGAGATGCATTGGAATCATGTTGAAGTTGTTGGATCGAATTTGCAATATTGGGATCTATGAACCATTCATTGTGGACTTCATTCAACCAATCTGATACAATGAAGGAGAGTGAAAATAGGGACCCTTCCTCTTCATATTTTCAAGAAAGAGCATTGGCTACCACATTCTCATCTTCCTTCATATAAATGATCTCATAATCATATCCTAACATTTTGGTAACCCATTTTTATTTCTCTCGTGAGGAAATCCTTTTCTCTAGAAAGTATTTGAGGCTATGGTGAATAGTTTTAATGTGGAAATGTTTCCCAACCAAGCATGGATGCTAAATATTTGCAATGTACAACTTAGCCAACATTTCTTTTTCATACGTGGATTTTCCCAAGTTGCACTCCCAAAGTTGTTTGGTGGTAAAGGCCAATGTTCCGCCTTTGTGCATGAGAATTGCACCTATTCCTTTCCCTAAGGCATCACATTCAAAAATAAAAGTCTTAGTGAAGTTGGGTAGAACAATTACGGGGGTCGTAGACATAACCTCCTTCAAATCCTAGAAGGCTTGATCAAAAACTTCATTCCAATGGAAAACATTTTTCTTAAGGAAGTGAGGGGAATAGCAAATTTTCCATAGTTCTTGATGAAATTTTTATAGTATCCCATTTGACCAAGGAAACCTCATAAAACTTTAAGAGTATTAGGACGAGGATAATCCTTCATTGCTTCAATTTTATTGGGGTCTACTTGTACACCATCCTTACTAACAATATGGTCCAAATATTCTACTTCTGACACACCAAAGGCACATTTGGAATTTTTGAGAAACTAGTTGTAATACATGATCCACATGGGAAACATGGGCCTACCAAGTTTTATTGTAGATTAGGATGTCATCAAAAAATACAAGGACAAAATGACATAGAAAGGGTTGAGAGATGCAATTCATGAGACTTTAGAAGGTAGATGGTACATTGCAAAGGCCAAAGGGCATCACCAAGAACTCATAATGGCTTTCATGAGTGTTAAATTAGTTATGGGAATATCGACCTCCGTATGGATTTGGTGATAGTCAAGATGGAGATCAAGTTTGGTAAAAAATTGAGCACCTTTAAGTTTGGTAAAAAAAATTGAGCACCTTGACAATTATTCTGTTGAGAGCATGAAAGTCGGGACACATGTGCCACGTACCTTTTTTTTAGTACCATGATCATTGGGGACAAATAAGGATTATTACTAGGGTGGATGACACCTACAGCTAGTGATTCTTGAATGGTATTTTCAATTTCATTTTCTTGAGAAAATGGGTGGTTATAAGGGTGGACATTGGGTGGGAGACTATTGGGTAAGAATCGAATAGAATGATCATGTGCACCATGGGAGAGTGGTAAGCCATGGGGGATTTCAAAAAATGATTGGTGTTTGGATAAGTATAACTGCATGTTGAGATGGATGGGCTAGGAAGGGGTCTCAAATGATTGAATGGCATGGAACTGAGTGACAATGTCGAAATGTCCCTTTTTAAGGAGTAATATCTAGAGAGTCTATTGTGATTCCTTGGAAAATGTAGTGATGCCCTTCCTACTGGAAACTCATGTATAACTATCTAAAATCCATGGTGATGGAACCGAGTATCTGTAACAATTCAACACCCAAAACAATGTCACAATCACCCATTTCAATAGAAGACATGTGGGATTTCAAGGAATAATCACCAATTTGAAGGCATGCATTTTCACAACGACCCCACATTTCATGGAACCTCCATTAGAAATTATGATCTTAAATTTGTTCACCACGTGGATATAACAATGTGTCTCTTGAGCTACCAAGTGATCAATAAATTTATGGGTGATACCACTGTCAATTAAGATATTGACTTTACAATGATTGATGTATCCAATCAATTTAAGGGTTTGGGGAGTAGAAATACCAGTCTATGCATGTAGGGAGATTTGGGGTTCCACATCTTGTTGATGACTAGGAATAATTTCATCAGTTGGTGAAGGTATAGGTTCTTGAGGGATAGAATCAGTGTATTCCCTTGAAATGTCATGTAAAATGGCCATAAAGATGTTTTTCTTCTTATATTTGTGCCCAGGGAAATATTTTTCATCACAAGTGTAGAAGAGACCCTTAAGTTGACACTCTGTCATTTCAACATGAGTGAAATTATGGATCCTAAGAGGACATGAGGGGAGGGAGGAGATGGATTAGTGGGATGGGGACAAGGAATAAAGGATGGTTTCTTAATTTTGTCATTGACATCCTATTGGGATTCCCTAGCTCATTGAGTTCCTTCGAGCCAAGTAGTAGAGTGAGACATTAAGACTTGGGCACGTAGCTATTCCTCCGGGACACTAATGAACAATTCTTGAAAGAAGGTATCAAACATGCTTTCACTGCAGAAAGCAAGTTTCTCAAAAGTAGAGAAGTACTCTTCAATTATACTTGATTGTTTAATCTTGGTCAAGCAGCCAAATGATGAATGTTGGGTTCAAAATATTCATAAAGACTAGCTACAAAATGAGTCCAAGCAATATAACCTTGGTTGGAATTATTATGCCAATTCCACCATTTCTAGTGCTATGGATCCAAATACAAGACACCCACACGAAGTTTCATTAATTCATCGAAGATTTCATGCAGTGAAAAATAGTGTTCAATCTGAGTGACCCAGTTGGCGACATTTGAGCCATTAAATTTATTCATATCCACTTTAGGGAGTCACAATGATTGGAATGATTGTTTCTTGAATTAAGTTATAAATTGGGATAGTGGTCAGGGAGGGATTCCAGTTTGTTGAGATTGGAATTAATTATAGCAAAGTTTTGCTCGACAACAGATTGGTTCTTATCTAATTTTTTTTGCAATTCATCACACAACATTTCCAAGTGAGAAACATGGGTGCCAAACTCATGGGTGTTTCTAGTATCCATCAGGATGGGGTGCACAAGAAAAACACTACTGGAGAATGGTAACAATGTGATCACAACTGTTTGTTAGGGCTAGTGAGACAAGTGCAGGGTAAGGGTGTGAACATGTCCATACTGAAAATGCTTACTATAGAGTCGTACCAATGCAATTAGGGTTTCTTAATGGGGATATTGAAATAGGTTGTGGGTAATGGGGTGATCAGATCAACCCAAAAAATGTTTACAACAACAAGGCTTCAAAAGAGGAATTTCTAACAACGATATTTACATCAAGACGGTAGGAGAAAATTAGTTGATTGATGTGGTTTATGTAGATGACATCATTTTTGGAGGCAATATAAAAAAATGCACCAAGAGTTTGCAATAGAAATGCAAAAGGAATTTGAGATGTCTATGCTTGGTGAATTGTCATTCTTTCATTTCACAAACCAATTATATCAAGGAAATGTTGAAGAAATTAAGAATGGAAGACTGTACATCAGTTAGCGCACTCATTATCACAGGTTGTAAATTGAGCAAAAATGATGAATATTCGGAATCAAATCAAACATTGTACATGTAAATGATTGGTATTCTAATATATGTGACGACATCAAGGTCAGACATTATGCAAGTAGTAGGATTGGTTGCATGGTTTTAAGCTACACCAAAAGAAACTCATGTGCAAGCAGTGAAAAGGATATTCAAATATCTAAAGGGAACCTTGGACTTCGGGTTATGGTACTCGAGAAGTTAAGATCTTACTCTAACAACATATACAAATGCAGATTGGGCAGTCAGTATTGATGTTAGGAAAATCACAAGTGGAGGATCATTCTTTCTGGTCAACAGTTTAGTGTCTTGGTTGAGCAAGAAATAGTCTTCAGTTTCTCTATCCACCGCATAGGCCGAGTATATAGAAACAACATCATGTTACACATGATTTCTTTGGATGAAGCATACATTGAGAGATATGGAGGTAGAATATGATCATCCAATCTCAATAATTTGTGACAACACAAGTGCAATAAATATTTCAAAGAATCATGTTATGCACTTGAAAACAAAGAATATCCCAATTAAATATCACTTCTCAAGAGATCAAGTAGTAGAACAAATTGCCAAGATGGAATATATTTCCACCAAAAAATAGATAGTGGATATTTTCACAAAACCCCTTCCCAAAGAGACATTTGAATATCTCAGACAGAAATTGAGAGTGATATCCATCTCATCTAGTCACTAAGTGCTTAAGGAGAAGCACAATATCAGGGGGAGCACTCCTTTGCCATTGATGTCAAATGGGGAGAATTGCAGACAAGGGGAGAGTTGCAGACAAGGAAGGAGAGTTATAGATAGGATGAGAGTTGCATACAAGGGGAGAGTTGCAAACATAGGGGGAATTCTTTCTGATTATGTTTCTCGGTTATACGATTGCCATCAATGAAAAAGGGGGATATTTTTTAACAAATTGTTGTCATTGATGTCAAAGGACTTGTATCATGTAAGTATTCAAATATAAGCATCTCATGAAAAAAGGTGACTTTATGTAAAACCCATGGTATTTTTAAAAGTGAATTAAAAAGCAGGAAATTAATTATTTAATTAATGGATGTAATGTATTTTTGAAAAAACATGACTCTTCATGTAAGGTTATGATAAAGTATAAAAGGAGAAGAGTAATGTGAGAAAAAGTGTGGGTGAAAATTTAATATTCTTACGAATAACATTTGAAGAGGTGGGAGGAGTGACTATTGAATATCATTTGAGGAGTGAAGATTGAATATCATTCAAGGAGAGATGATTAAATATTAGTGAATATTAGATCTGGTGTTCTAGCAAGTATATCTAGCGTCCTAGCAAGTAGATCTAGCGTCCTAGCAAGTAGATCTGGTGTTGCAGCAATCAGATCTGGCGTTCTAGCAAGTAGAACTTGTAAAGGAAAATCTAAGGTAGAAGTAATAGAAGAAGCAAGAATATATGGTGAAGGGAGATCTAAGGCAGAAGTAGCAAGAAGATATCGAGGCAAAAGAAGAAAGAAGATCTAGTGAAGGTAGATCTAAGGCAGAAACAACGAGCAGACCTGGTGAAGAAAGAAGCAATAAGAAGACTTGTGAGGGAAATGAAGATGGTGGACCTCTAAAGAAGAAATTGTATGCTTGAAATTAGGTTGGTGCCTACCAACATCAAGTGGTGGGGATTGGTGTCTCCAATAGTTTGGTGCCTACAAACATCCTGCAATGGGGATTGGTGTCTCAAGTAGGTTGGTGCCTACAAATTATAGAGAGAAGTTTTTGTGGTTTTCTCTTGAAAGGGTTTCCATGTAAAATACTGTGTCTTCTAGTTATTAGATTGTATGTGATTGCTTCATTATGGTTAATGATTGTTAAAAAGGAAAATATAGACTTGTATTGATTCACCCCCCACCCCCTAGTATAAGTGTGTGCTCAACAAGAGTCTCCTTGGTGGTGTGGTGATTCCTAAGTGTAAATACCTCTCCTAAAAGGAAATCAATATATCAAAGGCTAAAGTCACCAAAGAAAATAAGCAAGCAATCAAAATGATCAAACAACAACACTACATGCTTGGGTGGTGCAACAAGTGGTTTCAAGTGTGTTTGAATCGAGATAAAGGTGTCCTAGTTGAAGATTTGTGTCCTATCAAGTAAAAAGACTCTAGTCTAAGAGTTAAACTAAAAGTGCTCAATCAAGACTAAATATGGAAAAAGGGCCTTCCAAACAACTAAAAATAGAGGCGATGAATTCCCATGTGTAGATGAGTGAAGGTATCAATGAGACAATTATAACTAGGATACAAAGAGCGATGAAGTCCCAATGGACCATACGGTTCCCACCCTCCTACGACAACCTAGGTAAGAAACCTACTAGAATGGCCACTTAGCTACCTCTTCATGGATATGTGCAACAAGATTCCTTGCCTTCAAGCTAAAATCAAATAGTCGAGGGATATTTAGTATTAAAAGAGTTAGGAGTCTCAATAAAACCTCTAGTACTGACCTTATCTTTATCCACTCCAAAGAGCACTCTTTTTTTTAACGTGTCTTGACCATATCCAATAGAAAGGACCTGAAATTCCCTAAAATTCAACCATTATATTTCAGGTGTGAAATGGTTGTCGTGAATTTTTTGGATGCCTATGCCCACAACCCTAACTTAACTACAAGATTCTTTTGGCCCCAAGGGGCGATTAAGTGTGTTAAGTTAAGTGGTTAATTTTAAGTTTGAGCTTGGGGCCATGAACCAAGCATGTAATTAAGTTGCTAAGTTGGTGCACAAGTGGCATTATCAAATTCAAAATATATTTCTTATATAAATCAGTAGTTGCAATAAATGAGATTGGAAACTAAAAAGCAAGCCAATAGCTAAGAAAAATACTCAAGTAAATGAAACTTTCTCCTTATCTTAATAAAATTTCAAAGGATAAAGAAGCATGCAACAATTTAGATCTACAAATGAAATCCCTTACTTCAACCTAGCTACTTATACACATGCATCCCCCTTAAGTCTATTGAATCACGACAATCATAACAACATTGTCGGCTCATTCAGAGCCTCGACCATGACCAATCGGGTTGTTATAAAAATGGTTACAATCGTTACTAAATATCTTGAAGAATTTGGCCTTCATGCAATCTCTTCAAGTCTTTTCGCACAATACAAAACATGTTGGCATGTGCAGTAGATCCCTCGTTGGTGCAAGCGCTGAAACTTGGTACCATGTGGTACATCTTCTTGGGCGCATGCACAATGTTGAATTATGGTGTGCACACAGTATGCAAAACCTTAGGGTTCCAACAGGCCCCCAACACTATTATTTGGATCATCCTCAAGTCAATGACGTTGCGTCATCGGTAGCTCCTCGATAAAGTTGTTAGAACCATTAGTTAAACTTAGTGGGACGTCTTCAACAGTCCTTGTTTAGGTACAGTCTTTCAAGCTTGGTTGGTGTTGTATCCATGCATAGGCCCTGGAATGTGTTAACGACCCTTGGATTCTAGATGTGAATTCAACCTTAAATCTTTGGTAATCTCAACCTCTCTCTCATAGATTTCGATCTATAACATCTAGGGATAGATTTATTTCAGCACACAATCGAGAACCCCCTGCGTTGTCTAGGACAATTCCTTCCTTCGGGACTTGGATATATCACCCCAATGAACTCCAAGTCTCTGGATAGGGTGATATTTCCATCTTTCATAGCCTTCGTCTTCTTCCTGTCTCTCTTGGGTTTGTTGATAGTGTTGAAGACAAGGACAACTACACACGATCGGGGGGGGTAGCTTGTAGAGTCAGACTGCTTGATTCAGAAATAGAGTTGATCCATAGAAAAAGGATCACTGACTCTCTTCCCTTAGGCTTCTAGGTCACCTCCACATAAGGTTCGAAGCACATATCATGGAACTGTATGGTGGATAAGTTAATACAGTCAACGAACTATAGTCTGGGACCCCTGTCCATGAGACACTCCCAAACATATAATTCTCTTGGGAGTTCAATTTTTGTTCGTTGGGATTCCTTTATGGCCTATAGATAATATTGTGCCTCTCTCCTATTGGAACTAGCAATCGTACTAGTTAATCCTTGGTTGATCTAAATCCCTGGCACTACTCTCCTTTTTGGTTGAATCCTTGCCCATTGTTGGTCTACACCCTGATGTCAAAATTCTATGGATGTAATGGTCAAACTCTTAGCACAATACTCAGTATCTAGCAAAGAGGGGGTATAAATAGCCATGTGGGTGGTCTGCATTGGGCAGTCCCAGCGTTCAACATGAATTTGCCAACAAAACCCTCAGATACTAGCCCTTTCGGCATCACCCGCAAGCAGGTGAAGTCTCACCTGAGGTATCTATGGGAACTGCAAAAACCAGATTTCTACAATGATGAAGGGATGGGAGGCAATCCTTATGACCATTCTACCTAGCATTTGTTTAGGATTCCTTATATCATGCACACAGAAACGTAGTAACATGTGACATATTCATAGTAATAGAACATATATCATATGCACTTAATAAACAAAACATCAAACACATTATAACACATAGACACCATGATTAACATGGTTCACCCAAGATGGGCTATGTCCACAATGGTCGAATTCTTATTATATTATGCAAAACATACATTACAAAATATGCACATTGCGCTCATATATTATGTCTCAGACATACCCAACATACAAAATTCCCTTGTCGTTCTTCTATTCGCTTATTCACTATCTGTCTCCATATCCCTATGTTGCTTTGTCGCTCCCTATCTATCCCATAACCCTTACATATTTATACAATTACAGTGGGGCTTAGCCCATATCGATGGACCCAAAATGCCTAACAGCTTCCAACTGTCTTCCCTCTTTTGTATGCGCTAATCCCTGTGTGTGAAAGTGTGACAATTTTCTATCCTTATTTTGTGCATGCTTATGTTTCTCTACTCACGCAGTTTTATCCTGTGCAGTTCCCAAAAATGGTCCCCAAAAATCCCCCAACATTCACACCTATGGCTCGTCCTGAGACACTCAGTCCTTTCACTGCAATTCCTTGCACGTCGCAACAAACTTCTGAAATTTTTTCTTTGCAATTGTGACCTTCTCCTTTGCCTATGATTATTACGCCAAAATCCCTTCTATTTTATGCACGGTAATGGGGATCTTCATTTTCTCTGCATTGTCTTGCACTACTTGTTTTACTATGCCTTATGCAGCCGCAAGTTCTTATGTCACCCAAAATGCTTCCTCCTGCAATGGCTCAAGATTTTGAATGAGAGTTTGTTGTTCATCTCTTATCTAGTTTATCTCATGGTGCAACTACCTATGCTCAACTATTGCAGACATTCATTCTGTTGTTGGTAGAGTGTTCATTTCTTCTTTGAACTTTTGTGCCTTGTCCTGTGAAGTTTGTAACCTCTATTCTATTGCTTGTAACTCTGCATCTTCCAGCAATTGATTCCACTTGTGTACTCTCTTCATATAACTTTGTGCATTCCTCATCCAAACTCCTTATACTCTCCATGATCGTCATGTTTTTCTTCTCCCATTTCTCCCTTTCTTCTTGTGGGGTACTTCGACTCCTTGGGAAATATAACTATCATTATTGTTGGCTTCCTAGGCAGCACATATGCCCTTGGAAATTTTCCCAAGCTTGGATCTGATGCTTCTGCTCTCAGGGTTTCTTACTTTACAAATGTTGATGCCTGCTTAGTGCATAGTTTCTTCGTCTGTGATACGAATTTTCCTGCCTTTTTTGGCGCCATGTTTCTCAGGAACTCACTAGGCTCTTTGTTCTCTTCGAATGTCCAAACAACTATGACCCTTTCTCATTGTGCCTCGTCTGCTTTTATGGGTTGTTGCCAGCTATTTCATTCCTCTTAGCACCAAAATTTGCAGTCCAATCTGATTTTGTTCACATTCAATTCTTGTCTAAATTCTCTATTAATTTGGTATTTTCCAGCGGATCATGGTCTAGACTTTCCATCCTGTCAAAATCTCATTGTCGCTTTTCATTTATGGCGATGCATTTCTATCATTTCCCCATCATGTTTTCTCTTTAATGTTTTTCACATCACATGCGCAGGTCTTTATCTTGGCTCTTTTTGTGTGCAATTCAATTCTCCTTTCTGTACGTAATTCAATTCTTCGTCTTGCATGCAATTCAATTCTTCGTCCTGCGTGCAATTCAATTCTCCTTCATGCATGCCTTCCTCTTTGTTTCTTCAATTCCGGGACATTTTCTTGTTCGTCTCTTTTTCTGCTAATTTAAATCTTTAACCACTGCCCAATTCTCTCTCTCTCTCTCTCTCTCTCTCT
>ML781492.1:699561-721769 GCA_009831015.1 Picea engelmannii
AATACAGATACTATAGTACACGTACTGTGCATTCAATCTAGGTGTGTGGAAGGAAAGTTGTCCCTATACAGTTTTCATCCAACTTCCATTGACCAGTACTTCTATGATTTCCCAATTCAATTTATCCAACTGAAAAGCACATACCTCTCTCACAAATCTTATCACATACAGACCCAACCAGTGCATTTGGAACTTTCCAAGATTCTACAAAAATTTGTTTTCATAGAGAAAAACTAGGTCTTCCATCTGGAACTTATTTTGCTTAATATGTTTGTCATGCCATGCCTTTTCTTTACTACACCCGAATCCGTGAGCTCTATCAGTGCGGCAATGCGCAAACTCAACACAATGAACTCCATGGGAACAACTACTTCATGGTCGTATACTAATCGGAATGGTGTCTATCCTTTCAACTTATTACATGTGGTCTAGGAATCCTCAGGTCCCAGTAATCTCAATTTAGATTACATATCTTTGTTAGTGCATGCTCTAGGATCTTGTTAAATGATTCCACTGTTATGATTTCCTAAGGATGATAAGATGTGCTCTTCTAGTGATAAATCTGGAATTCTTCTATTAAAGAAGCAATCATTTTATTCAAAAAATGGGTCCCCTGATCACTCATAAGGATTCTCAAATAGAAACCATGCTGCAGTCTCTAATATGAAATCTCTCACAAGTTTTGCTTCATCCCATTGGTTCAAGTAATCTGCCACAGTGATTATATATCTTGCTCCTAACTTTTTTTCCGATGGGTTGATCGGTCCAATAAAATCAATTACCCATTTATCAAAACGCCGCAATGTAACTTGTGATATTAAAGGCATGTCGTCTATTCTGGATGTATTCCCAACTCATTGATAGACATCACTAGTATGACGGAACTCCTTAGCATCATTATGAAGGGTGGGCAACCAAAGTCTTGCATGCAAAAAAAATTGAGTCGTCGCTTTCCCTACATAGTGGCATCCCGCAATTCCTTCATGTGCCTCTGATAATATCATAAGCCTCTCCTGCTCCAATACACATCACCGAAGAATACCATATATGCCTAACTTATACAAATTCCCTGCTATAAGCTAATAATCGGTTGCCTTTACTACTAATTGTTTCTTTTGCACAATTGTAAATTCAGGTGTGACTACTCCTGTGCCCAAGAACTGGACAATATCTAAAAAGTAATCATTGATCATTTGTACTGCGAACAAGTGTGCATTTGGTAAACTATCATCTATATTTCATGCATCTTCCCCTGATAATATGCACAACAAATGTTCATGTCCTATATTTAATTTTTCTAGTTTCCCAATCACTTCAAAATCATACTCCTAAAATAATAACAGCCATCTACATATATTCCTCCCAAACACTGCCTTATTGACTAAGTATATCAATGCAAAATTATCTGTGTACATCCTAAAATGTGATCCCAATAGATAATGCCTAAACTTCTCTAGTGCATACACCATTTCCAGTCCTTCACTCTCTGTAGTAGTGTAATTTTGTTCAATAGTCGACAACTTTTTGCTGGAAAATGCAATGGGTTGATCCAAATATCCTTTCGCTGACTGAGCTAGAACTTCACCTAATGATATAGATGATGCATCTATGTGGGCATATAATTCCTTCTTCCAATATGGAAATACTACAATTGGTGCAGTAACTAGTTTCTACTTTAATGTATCCAAAATTTGTTGACATCCCTTGTTCCATTGAAACTTGATTTCCTTCTTCAACAAATTTTCTAGCGGGATTGTGATCTGCGCATATCCCCTAATAAACTTTACGTAGTACCCCGTAAGACCCAATGTTGCTTGCAATTGTCGCATTAAAGTAGGTGGTGGAAGATCAACAATAACAACAATCTGCGTACGATAAACCAAAATTCCTTGTTTACATACTACATGACCCAACAAGATATCAAATGGTGCGCAAAAAATACACTTCTTCAAGTTCAAGGAAATATGGAACTGTCTACATTTTTCCAACATCAAGCGCAGAATTTGAATATGGTCCTTCAACAAAATGAACATTTGCCAATCATCCAAATATACTTCTAGGAATTTATGTATAAATACTTTAAAAGTAACGACAACAACTCAGGAAAACACTGTTGGTGCATTTTTCAATCCAAAAGGCATGATTGTATATTGATAACATCATGATTCCGTCATAAATGTTGTCCTATGCCTATCCTCCTTCATAATCTTAATATGGTGATACCTAGAGAATCCATCACTAAATGAGTAAGCTTCATTTCCTTTTACATTCCCCAAAACTTCATCTTTAAACGGGGTAGGAAACAGGTCATGTAAGCAAGCATCATTCAATTTCCATAGATCCACACAAATTTTTATTCCACCTGTTTTCTTGTCTTGGACCACCATCGGACTGATCCATTATGACTCTGTGACAGGTTCAACAATCCCAGCTTCTAGCATCCTTTCTATTTATGGTTTCACTTTCTACTTGTATACTGGGTTCAATCTGTATGGTCTATGTTTCATTGTCTTGGCATCCGGCTTCAAAGGGATCCTCATCTCCCCTAGCTCCCCAACAATCCCTTTCATTTCTGAAAATGTAGTTGGGAAAATATCTTGGTATTCACATAGTAAATAGACAATCTTCTCGATAGTTTCTTCATTCCATTAATCTCCAATGTGTGCAAACATGGGATTATCCTTTGTACCAATATTCACCTTGCGTGTTTTCAAGAGCTTTGCATACTCGGTATATTCAAGCTCGGGACTCTCTACTGCGAGCTCTCCTTCGGTGTCTGGCACTTGCAAATTTTTTGGGTCTTCATCCTCCTAGTCTTCTCCAGCAATGCTGTAGCATTCCAAAACCTCTTGAATAGTCACAGAATATCTAGGCACACTACATAAGGGTATTTTTCCCATCGAGTCTTCTAATGTAAAGATCTTGTTTTTTATTATCTGCAAAGTTGTGTCGATCGAAGGGGAATAATCTTCAAAATTGAAAGTTACCTCTAAGTTGTGAGTCAAATATTCCTAGTCTGTTATTCCTCTATGTGCTTCCAGTTCTATATACCAGTTCTTCGGGATCGCATCCATAGTGTGTACAACAAGTGTGTCCATTCCTGCTTAGGTACTGAACTCCATGTCATTGTGCACTATGTAAGATGATTTGTAGGACAACTCAATCCAGTGTATTTTTGCGCAATATATTCAGTTTTTGTTCCAAACCTGACCTGTAACAACCTTTTGCATTGTTGCCAATTCTTTATTCTATTTTTATGTGCATCCCAACACCTTGCAGGAGTCTCTTTCATAGCAACATCTAAAGCTAGCAATATATGATGTTCTAACATCTAAAGCTCCAATCTAGTGCAATGTGAGGGTAATATAATCACATCTCCTTGTAGATACTTCATGTAACCTCTGTTGCCAATGTTCTAGGGCTTCTTATAAATCCAACGCATAAGAACTGATACTTCACCAATTGAGTACACCCTCAGAAGTAGGATTAACATAGTCATCCATCTGCACGGTCACATTGTAAAGGTTATTGAGTTCTTTAGTACTGAATCCTCCCCTTGTTGATTCCACGTATTGTCTTCCTTTTGTGTGACCTAATGGGGAATTAACTCTCAAGTCTCCTACTTCAAAGATCATTTGTCTCTTTTTTATATCAATAATGGTGTGATTATCAAAATCCCAATCGACTCCAAGTAACGTTGGATAAGGTTTACTATCATCCACTATCTCGATTACTTCAAAATATGTTGTGTTGAGTTGTTAAGAAAAGACTTGAATACAAAAACACCACCAATATTCAGAGAACAATATATAAGCCACACTTTTATTATAAGAAAACCCTTGAGGTAGGGAAACACCATATAGTGAATCCTATTATGGAAGGGATCCTCTCCTGTTCACTTTCCTCTTTGATGGGATCCTCCTACTGAGCTACCGCTCACAATACAATACTTCTCTTCATATCCCATTAAATTGCTTAAATCCCTTTATATAATGCTACCATCACCTGAGAACATTCTAGAGGAGGAATCTTCTAGAAACATAACCTTCCTCTCAAAATCATGCGGCCATCCGCGGAAAAAAACCCTGAAAATTGCAGATTTTAAAATGCAAATAACTTTACTTCCCGGACTCTTTTTCAGACGATTTGTTTTTTTAACATTGGTTTTTTTTCTGAGAGGAACTCAGTTATACAACCATTTTATGTAGATTTTCCAACAAAATCTACAGAAATTATCTGGAATGTCACGGGCCTCTTTTTTCTTCTCCGAAAAAATAAATCTGCAAAAAAAATAAAAATATTTGCCCACAATGTCTACCAAGGAAAGTTCTATGATACCAATTGTTAAGAACCAAGGACTTGAATACAAAAAAACCACCAATATTCAGAGAAAAATATATAAGAGCGACACTTTTATTATAATAAAACCCTTGAGTTAGGCCAACACCATACAATGGATCCTATTATGGAAGGGATCCTCTCCTATTCACTTACCTCTTTGAGGGGGCATCCTCCTATTGAGCTATCGCTCACAATACAATACTTCTCTTCATATCCCATTACATTGCTTGAACCCCTTTATATAGTGCTACCATCACCTAAGAACATTCTAGAGGAAGAATCTTCTAGAAGCAGAACCTTCTAAGAAATCCTCTTACATTTATTATATCTAACTACCCATTTATTATATATAACTATCATAGTGGGCCTTATTTAATAATATATTGCACCTATTCCACCTTACATTGAATGGCCTCCAATACCTCTATAGCTACCTAACATGTGCACTCCATTGATATTAGCATTCATCCCTGTCAATCTTCCAATTAGAACAATCTTGTGCTGATTTTCTAGCCTCAATTGAATAAGTGACCAGATCAACTTTGGTTTTCCCATCATCTCCCATGTCTTATTTGGAAGGATGTCCATATTAAATCCCAAATCCAAGATGATATTATCCATATCATAGTCTCTTATCTGTGCCTTAAGTTGGAATTTTCTATTCGTCCTTTTCTTATGTTTAACCTGGTTAACTTCTTGATGTGCAACACGTGCTTCTTTATCAAACACGCATTGATCGATAATTGTGTGCAACATGTTTAATGTAGTTTCATCCTTGATTAGTTCTAAACAACTCTTTAAGAAACTCTTCAGAGTACTTACCTTCTCAACTGGCCTTTCTATAATCGAGTGGTCATAGGATGGAGGCATGTCATACATAGGTGGCGCAGTAGATTGATCCAGATGGATGTCGGTGGCCTCCCACCTATTCCAACTGGTTAATTTTGGCAATTTGGCAGTTTTTTTCCTATTTTTCGGGTCCCTGACTTACAGGGCCGTTTTGAGGCCCTAAACAGTATTTTTAGGGCTCGCCACAATCACAATGACCTTTGAAAAATAGTGGCAAAATGTGTATTCCTCAAATAGACCTTTCCAACAGGCTATCGTGTGCCTAAAATAGAGATCATATGCAAAAGTTACGACCCCGGGAAGTTGATGTACTAACTTACCCAAACAAGGCCCACATGACTTTTGGCGCTTCATCTCTTAGGGTTAGGTTTTTGGATGTTTAAGGTTTTTGACATTCATGTTTATTGTAAAAAGGCCTTCATAGCCTCATTGTAATCATCTTCTTGCAAATGAGCGCAGTCGTCACATCTCTTCTCAAAGATAAGTCACCACCATTCTAGCAGGCTTGTATTCCGCTGCATTTTACAGTTTCAACTTATTTCCTTATTGAATAGAAAACCAGTTTTATTGTATCTCTGTTATTATGTTTTAAGCATATTTTAATAATCTTTGTTCATTTTGTTCTTCTCACAAAATCTGGATCAGTGGTATCAGAGTGGTCTGCTCCTTGTCGTCTTAATGCATGTCCCCAACGAGGTCAGGGTACAAAGAATTGGGTCTCGAGCTTGTTTCTCTTGAGGAAAAAAGCTCTCGCACGCCCAAACGACCTCTCATGGAAGGAGAAAATAAAGATGACGGGACAGGAGATCCTTTCAAAATGTTGCTTGAGAAATCCCTCACACAACAGAGGAATAGGATGATGGATAGTTTCACGCAAATCCTTCGGCGACTAACAACAAGCGACGCATCTTTCTCGAGAGGAGGCGCCGCCCCCTTAAAGGTACAAATTAACTTAGATATTCTTATATTTGAAGGTCATATAGACACAGATGTTATAGACAAGTGGTTGAATCTACTAGAAGGGTAATTGTTTGTCCATAACTTTTCAAATAGAGAAAAAAATACTTTTGTGCTCCTCAAAGTCGTTCCCCATGTCAAAGATTGGTGGGAAACTTTATGTGAACAAAAGGAAACAGAGGAACCCTCATTATTTACAGTCATGGCCACCACAAAATCCTTCAGGGATGTTATTAAGGAACAATACTACCCTGTCAAAAGTTATGACGACTCGTACACCAAATAGACCACACTACTGCAAGAAAGAGACCAAGCAGTGCCAGATTTCACAAATATCTTCCATACCCTACGCAACAAGCTGGGTATCAAAGAGTCAAAGCAACATCAGGTGCTCAAGTATCGTGGTTCTCTTCATAGATACATCCATACCGAAATGGAATTTCTGGACATCTCGTCCTTGGGTGCAGCCTATCGATATGCCCTTAAAATTGAGCAGAAGCTCAAACAAAAGACGTGACAATTTGGCCTGGGAACCCCTGGTGGTGAAAGTGAAATCATATGAATAAGATGTGGGTTCTGACTCTGAGTCAGAACCAGAAAGGGGAAGATGGATCATTGACGCAGAACCCAGTGCCACCGTTTCTACCACCAAGCTCCAACCTGGTGAACCAGAAGAAGGCGAGCGCCTTTTCCATTCGTATATGTGGGTAAAAGGTACCTCACTACCCTTCATCGTTGATAGCAGTAGCCAGAGAACCTAATTGTTATAGCCCTAAAATTCCCTATCCATGCATACATGGCCTTAGCCCTCTTACTTTCATATTTTTCCAAAGCAGTGCTAAGAAGCTCTTCTTAAAAAACCATTTTTTAGAAGATGTACGCACCCTGCAGCATTACAATCCGTGTACATATGTTTGATGCACCACTCCAACCTACGTACATACACTTTTTTCACCACTACATCTCATGTACATACTCTTTTTGCACCACTACAGCCCACATACATACGCTTGATGCACACTAAACAGCCCGCGTATACTTGCAAAAGTTGCAAAAATTAAAAAGTTGCAAGGAATTTATTGAAATTCACGGGCTATTGGAAGTTTCCCAACTAATCCACCTACTATAACCCATCACCCAACTGAATAACCATCCTTTTGTCATATAAAAGGATGTGTTGGGGTCTCATTTCACATACAAGCATAAGAACAGTGAAACTCTGCCCAATTTCACTTCCCCTCCTTGCCCAAGATTTTGCTACCTTTTGTGAGATATTGCCTCAACATTCCCTCATCAGCCCCTTCTTCCTCCATTCAATACATTCCCTTCCTTGAGGTGATAAGAAGATTAAGAGAAAAAGCCAATTCAAGGTGCACTTAGAGCATGGTAAAGAGGATCCTGGACCAGGTTCACAGAACAGTGGCCGACACAGATTGTAAGTTTCAGTCTTTCTATGATGAATAAAATAATCGCATTTTCCTGTCCCGAATGATGATGTTTTGTGTATTTTCAATAATTTATACTTAGAATTTAATATCTAACCCTAACTCATGAATAGAAGAGCATGCTTGTAGCCCTTGTTTGCCTATCTTTCAATGCAGGTCATCCTTGGTAGGAGACGTGTAGTCATTGGAACCACCAAGCTTGAGGAGATCGTCACCGGACGTGGGATCAAATGTACAGTTACCTGATCTCTTCTCGTATTGCGTTCTTTTTTTTTGTTTTGGTATGTTTGGGGTAGAGTAAAATAGATTGAATTTTAGACTATCATTTGCTATGTCTACATCTTAAACCCTGGTGTAATTAAAGGGGGGATTTTCCCACTAGCAGAACTAGCGACCATACTAGGGATCTCTCTAGGGTTTTTTAGGGGGTTTTGGGCTGATTGATTGGTTTGTTTTCCTTTCAAGTTTCTTTCAAGTTTGTTGAGTCTGTCAAGGGGTTCTGGTCACCTCCATGGTGCATACCAGTTGTCCCTGCCCTGTAAGACTTCCTGGTCTTTTTCATTTTTGAAAAGACACAGAGGTGTACGTGCCCTGTCTTGGGTCAGCCCGCGTACATACGTGCTCTGCACAGTACATAGCAACCATACATATGCAGGATGTTGATGCAACAGCTCGTGTCTCTGTTTCATGAAAGTTTTTTTAAAAAGAGGGAGTTTGCCTCTTTCCTGATTGAATTTCACACTTCTCAGGGCTTTTTTGAATCAGTCCAGAGTCTTTGTTTGTGGCCATATCCTGGGTATAGGTTCCATTTTACTTGTTTCCTTAGTTTTCTCGTGTTTTCCCTATAAGGTTTTAAGTAAATTGTTAAGTCTCAAATATTCCCTTTTTGGTTTCTTGGTTGAATCCCTGCGATCCACGGTGGGCTCAAGGTATTTTCCAGTCTTGTTTCAGTTTTCTTTTTGTCCTTTTTTACTTTCTTTGAAAAAAGAAAAAGATTTGCTTTAGTTTTTCTCTTTAAAGCAATTCAAAAAAAAAAAAAAACATTTTCTTGCATTTTAGTTTGTAAAGTAGTTAAACTTATTATTTTCATAAAAGAAAAAAGAGTCTTTCTTTTCAAGTTCTTTTTTATTTCTTGAAACATAAGTAGCTTTTAATCAAGCGAAAGCAAGTTTTAGGTTTTCTTTACAAGATCTTGAAATGTTAGTTAAGAAAAGTTGAGTTTACAAAGAATTGGTTACAAGATTTGCTTTTAAATTCGAAGTAATTTTGCTTTCAAGTGCTTTAATTTTCTCCTCCTTTTCATCTCTTTATAACACCATTAGTTTCACTATCGTACCTTGTGAGTAAACCAAGCCTTTAAAAGGAACGCTTAATCTAAAATACATTAGACTTTTTTGTTTTTAGGGTTCACAAACTAGTTTAGGGTTTTAGGGCCTTGAATTAGGTTTGGAGAGGAAACTCTTCAAGGCCAGGTTAAATCAAGCATTAGAGTCTGAGTTAGAGAGTGCTTAATTCCAGTGTTGTAAAAGTTATCCGGGACCCCCTCTAAAACAGGGGATAAACACGATTTCACGTGAGAAAAGGCAGCGGAGATAACCCCTCCAAATCTGTACTGAACATAGTGGGGAACGTATATTGAGGGTCTTTCTCAGGAATAATACTGACTGCATTTGACTGCGGAGCTTTGTGAACCTCGAATCCATTTGAGATCCTTTGTTCTCTTCTGAACCATTTGCTTTCAATACCCTTGATAGGCTTCGGACTTGTTATCCTGCTCATTACGATTTACCCGACTGTCAACTGTACCTGCCTGGTGACTGACTGTAATATGGAAACCTAGTTTCCCATATTTTAGGGACTTACATGGGTGACTGCAGGGGTATACCGCAGTACCTTGGGAAGACATTGGATCACACTTCGCAAAGTATACCCAGAGGGTGCTTCCGTGTTCGAGTTGCACTTACACCGGTTAGTTTCTCTAGTGTCGATTGGCGTAACTGTCCTTCCTACTAGATAGTTGATTGCTTGATTTATCTTTAGGAAAAAAATTAGTGTGTGCTTGGTGTTCAAACGTTATTTAAGCCTTACTATGTTAGTTGATCATTTCACAAGGTGGAATATCAACAGCTTCGATGATTGCAAAGGCTTTAGGGCTTGTTGTCGGTTACATTGGAGCCACCTTCACCACCGTTGAGGTGAAGACTTGACCAAGAAGGGTCGTTCTAAGCGACTGGGCCGTAGAAAAACTGTGCCCGAGCCAGAGACTATTCGGCTTCGAAGGACTCCACCTTTTATGACCTTGAAACTGAAGGTTTCAGGCCAGCTAACCCTCTAATTACCGACTTATCGACGATGATCTTGATTCATATTGTCTTTCCCGAGGTGACACCTTCTGAGCGCCAGCCAGTCCTACAAGCGGCAATGGAAGCAAATGTTGCTACTTCATTTGGGATTCCTCATACTCTCGTTACGGCTACTACTGCAGGGGGCATCCTACCTCCTCTCCCACCTTCGCCAGTCAAAACCACAGTGGTCTCAACTCCCTCAACTTCAGGCAATGGTGTGATACTGTTATCGGCTTCGACTACTATTATGTGTACTCAGAGTGCGACGGGCCCTCCCTTTTCATACGGGATGCCCGACTTTGATTCAAACTTGGTTCTTACTCATTCTACCTTATAGACCATGGGTCTGGAGTTAGGGAGCTCGAACGCTCCCGTGCAAGGCTCAACCGGAGGCACTTATGTCCCTTTTAATGCTATCCCTTACGGTGGGGGTCATATACCTCCTTTGTCCCCTTCGCTCGGTGGTGCTTTTCAGCAGCCAATCAATCCAAATGCTAATTATAGCTTGTTTGGTGGGGGCAGTTTAGGACCTTCGTCTTATACAATGTCGATGGGATCTATTTCGTTCTCTTTGTTCGACGCATTTGGGAACAACACTTTTTCTTCGGTTGTTGTCGAAGATGGGGGCGACCCCAGTTTTGGTCAACAAAACCCTATGCAAGGTATTATTCCTTCACAGGCAGTGACAACTAGAGTTTTCTCCACACATGGTATTTGGAATCCTTGGCAAGGATCAGTTCCCTCGTAAGGAATGTTGGTCGGGGGCAACACCTTCCATGCTCAATGGAACCCCGGGCAAGGCTCCGTGCCTATGCCCGTCGGATCGGCTGTGGGCATCCCCTTCCAAGGTCCTTGGAACACAATGCAGGGAGAAATCCCCGCACAATATATGTCGTCCAATTACGGGAGTCGATCGATGATACCCCAACAGACGCAGTTTCCCTATGTTGGTCAAGGCCATGGTTTTTACCAAAACCTTGGCCATAAGTCCAACTTTTCCTGGCAACCTGGTGCCAATCAAACTCCAGAACCCTCTTTTCCTGTGAATAGTTCACAACCAAAACTATCGTTTCTAGCAACGTTAAATATGCCAAACTTGTCAAGATTGTTGAACAACCTAATTTTTCATGATCCACGTTGGCCCCCCATGTCGACTAAGTTTCCCTCAGATATTATGAAATTTCAAGGCAAGCCTGGTAAGGATCCAGGTGATCATGTGACAACCTTTCATTTATGGTGCTAGTCAAAGTCAATGTGGGATGACTCCATCCAGTTGCGCCTTTTTCAATGCACTCTTATAGGGGGTGTTGCAAAATGGTATATTGAGCTCAACCGCTCAATGTACTCTTACTTCAACGACTTGGTTACCCATGAGATACGATGTCAGCACTGAATTGTTGGCCAACTTTGAGAAAACCAAGGCCGACCACATCTTCTATCATATCCGAGAATGGCGGCGTCGAAAGAGATTAATTAAGGTTTGGGTCCCTCCTAGTTTCTTGCTTGATTGGTTCCCGAAGTCTTTGGTGCTTTGCGTATCCAAGGACGTAGCAACTTCTTGAGTGTTTTCAGAAGAGGAAGTGATTATGAGAGGACAGTGGCTTGAACTGATCTACTCTCAGTCTGGCATGCTCTACGATATTTTTCCAGATGTGCCACGGTCTATTCTCGATAAGGCCAAGAAAAAGTATGGACCCATGACGACAACATTGTGGGCTTAGCACAAAGTAATTCCATGGACCTGTTGTTGAATCAATTGCAACAATTTTCGATACAACAAACTATGGCCAGCCACACTTCTAGTTCGGTTGTTCCCCCTACCCAGACGTCATATGTACACAGTGTGCAGTCGACGAACCCTAAGGCCAACCAGCAGTCTGAGGGAAAGAAGAAACAACAAAATAATAAGGGTAAAGGGGATAAAATGACTACCAATAATGTTGGAGGGGGGAAAATGGAGAAGAAGAAGTCGAAGTATCCGTGTAATCTTTTGACGGAAGACCACCTGAATTTGTGCCCTCAGTTTGCAGAGGCCCAGAAGCTATTAGCGCAGCAACATCCTGTTGTGATGATGAACCCTTTTCCACAAGGGAAAAATATGGCTCATGCTTCAACATCCTCAAGGGCGGCAGGGGGCAGTCAACGACCCCCTGCGCCTACCAATAAAAACTTGGTTGTGAATGTTTACATGATGAATGTCGAGGCTCATATAGTGACCATGGCTCGATATTATGGAATGTCAAAATCTGTCGAGAAGGGCAAGGAAGCCACTAACCCACCGACTCCTCTCCAAATTGAGAAGGCAGTGGGCGAAACAATGACTCGCATCCCAAAAGGTGTGTTTAAGAAGGCTTCTCATAATCCAAACATGAGGGTCGCTTAGAACTAATCCATTGTAGAGGATTTAGCACATACCCCTTGCATGATGTCTTCTTTGGAAGTCCTCCAAAGTTTCCCCTCAGAGAGAAAATCTCTCTTGTCCACCTTGGTATCGGCAGAGACTTGTAACCCAGGAGCGATCATTTTTTATCCAACCGACTTGAAACCCAGTCTTCCTTACCACATTGTGTTTCAGATAGTAGCGGCTTACACCATGAAATATTTTACATGGAACATTTTTCGCACAGTGGTTGACGAGGGTGCTTAGACTTGCGTGATGTCGTTGGCATGTTGGAAGGCCATTGGCCATCCTGGTTTGTCTTTGTTGCCTACATTGCTTACGGTGTTTGACGGTCGGTCGTTCAGACCACATGGAATCATTCCTTCTTTCCCCATGCAGTTGGAAGGAAAAACTGTGTGTGTCAAAGTTGAAGTGGTCGATGCGCCTCTTGACTACAACCTGTTGTTAGGAAGGAGTTGGACTTATGCGATGCATGCAGTGGTTGCTACAGTTTTTTGCGTCTTGTTTTTTTCTGCATGAGGGCCACATTGTGACCATTGACCAGTTGTCCTTCGCTCATCCCGACCCTTCATCGGGGGCTTCCACGGTCCCGATGATTGATAATTCGTAGCCTGGCACTATCAACTTAGGTGTTGGTTTGTTTCCGTCATTCATGGGAACTTTTGATTACATGTCGCCTTCTGGCGATGTCAATATTATATTGGTTGTTCTCGACCAGCCTAGGGATGCAATTCTACAAGTGTCATCATTTCGAACGATCTACTTTAATGATCCATGGACTTTACCTTCCCCATCAGCTTCGATGGAAGGGACAGGGCATCTTGGCATAGCCGTGCCCTTGTCCACGGCTGAGGTTGCATATAGCACTATCGAGCAGACTTCGCCAACCTCGATCCAACTCCCGCATAGGAGTTAGATCTAATTATCGAACCTATTTGGCCTCAAGGTTCCCTTTCCACTCAATATCCTTTAGACTTGGTATTTCCCTCTGATGAGGCAATGATTGGTCCCGATAGACCTTGGGATGATCTACATCATAGATCTTACTTCCATCTCGAGTTAAGGAGAATAGAGGTGGGAGAATTTGTTTCGACCGTGAATGGAGATAATTCTTGTCCTATCAATCCTCTGGCTACGCATGGATTTTATGTCGAGGGTAACATGGAAATCATTGCTAAAACAATTCCAATCGATATCTCCAAAACCCCTGGAATTGTGGAGAATGTTTTCGTCGGAGCAGATTGCTCCCTTGAAGATATTCGAACTTATACAGAGTTATTCAAATAATTCTACAACGTGTTTTCCTAGTCTTACGAGGAAATACCAGGCATTGACCCACGAATTGTCGAACATGAAATTTTGACTTATCCTGATGTCAAGCCGGTTTGAAAGAAGCTTCGTCCGGTAAATCCTCGAAAAGCGGAAACAATTAAGGCAGAAGTAGAAAAACTACTCAAAGTCAGTTTTATCTAGCCTGTACAGTTGACGGAATGGGTGTCAAACCCGGTTCTGGTTAACAAGAAACGGGGTATGATTCACTTGTGCATGCACTTCTGTGATTTGAATAAGGCATGTCCAAAAGATAATTTTCCCACCCCGTTCATCGATCAGACTGTCAATGAATGAGCAGGTCGTGAGGTATTTTCATTCATGGATGGTTTCTCAGGATACAATCAGATACAAATCAAACCCGAGGACCAACATAAAACAGCTTTTATTTTTCCTTGTGGCACGTTCGCGTATCGTAAGATGCCTTTTGGCCTGAAGAATGTTGGATCTACCTTTCATCGGGCCATGTCGTTTTCTTTTCATGACCTCAAACATATAGTCGAGGAGTATCTTGATGATCTAGCATCATGCTCTCACAAGAGATCTGATCATCCCGCTCATCTTCGACTAATCTTTGAAGGATGTCGCTACTATCAGATTCGCTTGAATCCTAACAAGTGCAGTTTATGAGTGACGTCAGGTCATATTTTAGGTTTTATTGTATCGACAACAGGGATCATGGTCGATCCTCTCAACCTTGAGGCGATAGTTCAATTGCCTCCCCCGTGCACAATTCCCCGGCTTCAGAGCTTACAGGGGAAAGAGAATTTTCTTCAGCATTTTGTCGTGAACTACGCCAAGATCACTAAAGGTTTTATGCGTATCTTGAAAAAAGGGGTCCCACTCTATTGGGATGAAGCTGCTCAACACTCCTTTGAAGCATTGAAATGCACCCTAACGTATGCCCCTCTGCTTCGGCCTCCTGATTATAACAAATACTTCTTGTTGTATTTGGTTGTTGCGGAGTCAACCATCGACATGGTCTTGGTTCAAGAAGATGATCTAATCGAAGAGAATGTTATATATTACCTTAGTCGAGGGCTAGTTGGGTCGGACCTCAATTATTCTCATGTTGAGAAGCTTCCTTTGGCAGTATTTCATGATGTCCAACGATTTCGTCACTACATTTTGCTTCGCAAGACCATTGTCTTGTCGTCGTGAACCCTTTCTAATATGTGTTAACACAACGGGTCATTGGCGGAAATATTAGTATATGGATAGTCATCTTACAGGAGCTTGACTTGGATTTTATTTCTATGAAATCCAAAAATTCATTGGTCTTTGCCGAAATTAATTCGGAACTTTCAGTCGAGTCTAGTGATATTACACCCAAAGAATCGCCTATCAAGGGAGATCTTTTTGTAATTGCATCTATGAACCCCTGGTATGGAGATATACTAGTCTATCTCCAGAGTTTGAAGTGCCCTGCTTACTTCCCATGATGAGAATCAACACATTCGACATCAGGCACGAAACTATCTTATACTCGATGACACTTTGTATCGTTGAGGCGTGGATTACATTCTTCGTTAATGCCTTATCCATGAAGAAGCAGAGCTCATTTTGAACGATTGTCACATAGGAGCATGTGGTGGTCATTTGTCTGGGTTGGCACCAGCCCAAAAGATTTTATGTGCAGGTTACTTCTGGCCCTCATCAATCAAGGATTATGTGGAGGCGGTCAAGAAGTGCCACCCGTGCCAGATATTCTATCGGAAGATACAGGTACATCCTACTCCCATGTTTCCTGTCATTGTTGTTCATCCTTTCACCAAGTGGGGGATTCATTTCACTACATGTCACCCAGCCTCAGCCAGGGGGCATCATTATATCATTGTAGCAGTAGACTACTTCACAAAGTGGGTCGAAGCTATGCTAATGTTTAACAATGATGGTGAAACAATGGCTCTTTTCATATTTAATCAGATAGTAACAAGGTTCAGCATCCCGAAAGAGATTGTCACTGACCATGGCATTCACTTCCAAAAAAAATGATGACTGAGTTAACGTCAAATATTGGGTTCAGGAAAGAAAATTTGTCACCTTATTACCCACAAGTGAATGGTCAGGTTGAAGTTGTGAATAAGTCTCTCAAGACAATTCTTCAGCGGATGATCAATTATGCCAAGTCAAATTGGCATTTGATGTTGTACTCAGTGTTGTGGGACTACCGAATGTCTATGAAGACTGCCACCGGTTTTTCACCTTTTCAACTCGTATACGGGTTGGAAGCAGTCTTACCTATTGAGTGTCAGATTCCTTCTTTAAATTTGGCAGTGGAATTACTGTTGGACACTTCACCGCTTCAAGAACGCCTACTATATCTCGAGCAGCTCGATGAGCAGCGTCCTGATGCAGACTCAGCCAATGAGGCTCATAAGAAACGATTCAAGTGTCAATACGATTGGTCTGTTCGTCCTTAGATTTTATCTAAAAACGATCTTGTCCTGGTCTATGATCAAGACAAAGATCCCCATGGGGCAGGAAAGTTCAAACCCATGTGGTTCAGATCGTTCATCATGAAAGAGGTCTTGAAGAAGGGTGCTTACCGTCTGGTTGATTTTGAAGGAAATGCCTTAGCGGAGCCTAGAAATGGGCTCTACCTCAAGAAGTATTACTCTTAGGTTGGTCACCTGGGTGAATTCTTGTACATATGTATAGCTTCTTACACAATTTTTGTCTTTTTTGTTTTGTGGACGTGTAGTTATTTATGTCTTATTTTTCACTGTGGCATATGTCAAGTGAATCAGAGGTGTATTTTGGGTTCGCGGACGGCACTAGCCGACACACTCGGAGGCTTGCTTCCGCAACTTGGGTGATTTTCACACCTGGAAGCCAGTTGCTATCTTCTAGAATCATTTGTCTAGGCGACGCTACAAACAAAGTTGTCAAGTACAGTGCAGTGATAAAATTGTTTCGTGATGCTTTCTCACATGGCATTTCTCACCTTCGGGTCTACCTAGATGCTCAGCTGGTTGTGTCCCAGTTAAATGGGGTTTACCATGTTTACGATCCCACTCTGCACCGATGATTCCTTAGGGTATGTCTCTTAGAACGTTCTTTCGATTACATTACATATATCCATGTTCCTAGGAGATTTAATCATCTAATAGATACTCTAGCTAATCAAATTTTAGATTGGCATGTTGCACACACATAAAAAGAAAAACACACACATACACATGTACATACATTTGTAAAAAATGTCATCCATAATACAGAAAATATGTATATATATATATATATATATATATATATATAAGTGTCATGAGTATATAGGTGGGCACGAACGCCTCAATAGTGTTCAGTATACATCGTTGGGCTTATGCCCTCAAAAATACATATACAAAAAGTGCCCTCAGCACATCACTGGGCCTATTGGCCCTGCCATAGTGTACAACGACGTTGGAAAAATGTCGGAATAGTTGGACTCATGTCTAAGGCACCCCTACTACATGAGGTTGCATAGAAGGTGGGAGATCCTTGATCTTAGCCATAGGTATAGTGCGAGTGAGCGCAATGAGGTTGCGCTCCACTCATCTCAAGACTTTGTTAGCCTCTCCGACTGGGGGTCCCCCTACAGTTGTTGGTCCTTTGGCCACTATTGGTCTTGCCTTTGGATGAGGACTTCGTCGAGTCCTAGTGAAGTTCATTGGTCGCACAAGTCCCATATATGTACATAGAAGATACACAAGTAAATACTTTATACACACATAAAAATGATATATATAAAAATAAATAAAAATTAAATAACTTTAAAAGGTATGTTACCTATCTCGCCTCGCTCCTTACCGGGAGGCACTCGCATGTCAGGATCTCTGGTGAAGTTGATCCCGGCATAAGGGTAATCCTCCATCACTGGAATCTGTCATGCCCACCAATCAAAAAAAAAATCGTTGAAGGCCTCTATGGTCCTCCCTCCACTCTGTCATGGTAGCAATGATGCCCACTTGCATACTCTTGGGAAGGAGGCCACATGCCCCCGTACCGTCTCTCTAGGACTGAGACTGGGCAGCCTATCAAAGAATAAGGAGCACAAAATGGTATCGAACCTAAAGTTCTTGTTGGTACATTGTCGACACTTTGTTAGTTGTCTTTGCATGCACATCATCATGGTCGTACTCCAGTCAAAAATGTGTGCCTCTAGACATTGAATAACATAGTGCATGTGTGCCTAGGAGGCCTGATGTAGGGATGTGGATCTAGTAATCCTACTGATCAATAGTAAGATCACACACAAATATAGACTGGTGATCTTGTGAATCGGCACCTGAGAACCTACCTTCTTAGTGTCGGCCTCACATTACATCCAGATATAATCCTTGAAGTTGAAAGGCCCAAGGGGAAATGTCCTCAGATTGACTGGTTCCCCTCTCCTCGAAAGGTCGGTCAAGAAATAGATATCCTCTGTCGTGGGGGTTAGTGATTGACCCTCTAGCATAAATGCCTCTGCATCCGGGTGCCAATACTCCACAAGAGCATTGAGCAGTCTAGGTTGTGCCCTCATGAACGAAGATTGGAATAACTTCCATAGCCCACATTGTTTTAGTGCGGCGATGGCTATAGGGTCCTCTTCAACCAAGATATCAATTTCCTCATGCTTCCTCTCCCTCCAGTGAACATACATCTTGTTTCATGGAAAAATGGAGGAAGTTAGTACTTGCATTTTAATTTTTGAAAGTTTGCAAAGGTGTACGCGGGTTGTATTGGACACAGTCGCGTATGTACGTGGGTTGTATTGGAAACAGTCGCATATGTACGCGGGCTGATTTTTTTCTGCCTGAGTACATACGTGTGTTTTCCTTGGATAGCCCATGTACACACGGGGCCACTCTTTTTAGGAGAGTGTGCCCCCTCAAAACCAAAAACTAATGCATAAAGGAAGTATTGAAATGCAAGAGGGAGGGATTTTTACTTACTTGGTCCAAGTAGAAGGTCGTTTCGTACACTGAAGCTCCCGGAATCAACTCTTTTAGCGAAGGGGTTTTTTTACCTTTCGGTTGATTTTCAAATTGCAATGGTGAAAATGAGCTGTCAACTTCTATTTATAGACTTTTTTGGCCTTTTTTGCCCCCTTTTTGACCCCCTTTCTCGTTTTTCCTAGCTTGGTGATTACTTGATTCCACTTATGAGTTTCTTATTGGTCGATCCGGTACTCTTTTTCTTTTGGTTTGGTGATTTTTGGGATGGGTCATTTTTAAGGTATCCTTTGGTAAAAGTCATTTTTTCCAACTTTTTGCATATAATTTAGGATTTTATTTCCACTTTCTGCATCTCATTGTCTTTTTTGCTTTTCCATAGGATCGACCCCATCGAAGTGTGACACAGAACCTTCATTGCTGCTATAGAAGTGTCATAATTAGGTGGTAGAGCCTATCTTACATGGATTCCCTAGGTATATCCTTCATGCATTTTGGTGTCCATGTTGTCAGTAATGACTATAGGCTCGGTATTCCTTGTTAGTCATGTCATGATTACGAGATTAAGCCTCATTCACTCTATGCAACATCATTATTGGCCTCACCCTCGGGACTCCCACATGAGCACGCTTTGTTGTCTTTCAAGCTCGCTCTAAAACTCGAAAGCAACATCCGACGAGACTGTATTTATTCTTTTCAATCTTGTCTGGATTAACTGAGAAAAGTAGCCCCCTGGAGTCTTCTTTAAGACCTTTTTAGACTCTCTAAAAATGAAAAGATTGTCGATCGATCTTGTTGCCCTTCATGCTCGCCAAACTAAAATTTGAAGGCACATCTGTCCGACAGTATTTTACCCCTTTTTCGGTCCGAAAGGCTAATTTTACGAATAAAGGTATGCTCTAGGAACTTCAGTTCGCTAGAAGAGTATTCTCAGGCATAAGTTTAACCCTTTTTCGGGCTTGAGGGACTAAATCTTAGAAAAAGGAACATTCTCCTTGGTTTTGGTTTATCACCTTTTTTGGGCCTTGGAGATTACTTACGAAAAAGGAACCCCCCCCCCTCGGAGTCCATAGTTAAGTTATTTTCAGACTCCCTAAAATTGAAAAGATCGTTGAGTGACCTTGTTCCTTCACACTCGTTAAATTGGTCCAGAAGAACATATACTGGCATGAGTTTAACCCTTTTTCCAGCCTATATATTATAGCAGAAAAAGGTACGCCTCTGGAGATTTGTCTCGTCAGGAGAGTTCTCCTCAGTTACTTTTATACTTTTACAGGCTAAGGAGACTAAACTCAGAAAATGGTTGTGAGTCCATAGTTAATCTCTTTTTAGACCCCTTAAAATTGAAAAGATTTCTGAGTGATCTTGTCTTTGTCACACTCATTAAAATGCTTTTGAATAGACGTATTTTTGGTGCAATTTTAACCCTTTTTCGAACCGACTAGACTATCTCCGAAAAAGGTACTCCCTGGAGTCTTCTTTTACGTTTTTTCAGACACTCTAAACGTGAAAAAACTATCGAGCTTACCTTCTCTGGGCTCATTAAAATTACATGGAAGGGGTCTCATTATGTCTTTATTAATCACATTTACATCTTTGTGTCTTTGGCCTAATTTCGGCTCCATGTTGCTCTCAGCTGAACCTTTGAAGCATGCCTTATATGCAAGCCTTGTAGCACTTCTTGCCTCTGCGATCTGACACCTTGACCCATGGAGGAATTTTCTCTGAGTTTCCTTTTCATGCACATGTCTCCTTGCTTCGAGAATTAGTATGTTCCTTGCGCTTTGAACTAGTATGCTTGCTTGCGACACTCGTACCTCCTTTGTAACATAGCATTATTTTGTTCTTTTTCAAGCTCTTAAAAATTGAAAAAGACAAAAAAAATCAAATATTCCAAAAAGAGGGGACGGGACATATTCATTCTTTTTTCAACAGCACAAAGAGTCACCCTTGGACAAAGCACATCCTTTTGTTTTTTCATCAAGCATTGGGATCTAGTATGACCTTAGTAAGTTGTTCTCGCTACATAGAGTTGTGTCCTCCTCTGTTTGGTTACTCTTCCAAACACATGGAGAGTTTGTGTTGCCTCCTGCATCGTGAACTTATGTCAATGCCATGTTGCTTGAGTCTGAACATCTTTCATGCTTTTTTCCAAGGGAAGTTTCACTCAACCTGAGTCGGCATTTCTGTAGTTTGTCTCTTGACCTCATGAGTCGGCCATCCCGAGAGTCCAGTCAAGTCCAGTTTCAAAATGGAAAAAGTTCTTTGCCTGATCATCGAGATCCTCATGTCTTTTCCCGACGAGCTGTCAAAGACCTTAAAGTAGTGAGTTATACACTCCCATTATACTCCTACCTGAGTTTTGAAGATCTTGAAGTTGTTTCTCGAGCTATGAAGACCTCGTCTCCAGCCATTAGGCATCACTAGCTTCTTGAAGATGGATATTATACTTGCATATCTTTGATTGATTTTGATATGTAGATCCATTGTGTGTTGCTCGTAGCTACACTTTATATAGTTGTATGACATGGATCTGCAGTGTATTTGATTGGAAACCATGATTTAGTTCAAACCGATCATGGGAATGCCCACCTCGAAGAGACAATTGTTGTTTTGCAGATAGCACCTCCCGAACTCTGATACCGAGCTCACTCAATTCTGTACATTGGTGAAGATATTGTAATGTATTTCAGCCATCAATTGCTCTTCTGAACTCACACATTAAGGGGCCTCTGTTATAGCCCTAAAATGCCCTATCCATGTATACATGGCCTTGGCCCTCTTACTTATGTATTTTCCCAAAGCACTACTAAGAAGATCTTCTTAAAAAACCATTTTTTAGAAGATGTACGTGCCCTGGACCATTACATCACGTGTACATATGTTTGTTGCACCACTACAGCCCATGTACATAAGCTTGTTGCACACTAAACAACCTGCGTATACTTGCAAAAGTTGCAAAAATTAAAAATTTGCAAGGAATTCGTTGAAATTCGCAGGCTATTGGAAGTTTCCCAACTAATCCACCTGTTATAGCCCGTCACCCAACCGATTAACCATCCTTTTTTCATATAAAAGGAGGTGTTGGGGTCTCATTTCACATCCAAGCATAAGAACAGTGAACTCTGCCAAATTTCACCTCCCCTCCTTGCCCAAGATTTTGCTACCTTTTGTGAGATATTGCCTCAGCATTCCCTCATCAGCCCCTTCTTCCTCCATTCAATACATTCCCTTCCTTAAGGTGATCAGAAGATTAAGAGAGGAATTCAATTCAAGGTGCACTTGGAGCATGGTAAGGAGGATCCTAGACCAGGTTCGTGAAACGGTGGCCAACACAGATTGTAAGTTTCAGTCTTTGTATGATGAATAAAAGGATCGCATTTTCCTGTCCCAAATGATGATGTTTTGTTTATTTTCATTTATTTATACTTAGCATTTAATATCTAACCCTAACTCATGAATATAATAACATGCTTGTAGTCCTTGTTTGTCTATATTTGGATACAAGTCAGCCTTGGGAGGAGACGTGCAGTCATTGGAATTACCAATCTTGAGGAGATCATCACCAGACGTGGGATCAAAGGTACAATTACCTGATCTCTTCTCTTATTTCTTTCTTTTT
>ML781492.1:747323-798736 GCA_009831015.1 Picea engelmannii
TTACCACATCAATGTTCACTTCCACTTTCTCTAGCCTTCCAATGGGATAATTTTTTTATTGGTTGGCAAGCTTGATTTGAATGGGGGAACACACCAAATTTGGTTTACCCATTAACTCCCATGATTTCTTCAGCAAAATATTCATGTCAGATCCCAGGTCCAACATGACACCATCCATCTCATAACTTTCCATCTCGACTATCATTTTAAATTTTCTCCCCATGTGTTTCCTCCTACTTATATGGCACACATCTCATTCTGGTAGTGGGGTAGACATTACAGCTTCAGTCTCCCCTTCTTCCATACATCTTGTCAACATATGGGTCAATTTATTTGCATCTATAGGGTCATCCAACATCTTAAGACAACAACACAAGAAGTCACTTGCCTAGTTTTTTAATTTATCCTTGGTGTAAGTGTTATGTTGCATTTCCTCTTCCATTGTGTGTCGCAACTCTTCACGCATGTGTTCCTCTTCTACTGCCTTTTGTGTTGCACGTTACATTTCCTCACACACGTGGGCCTCTTTGAATGCCCTCTATGTCGTGTATTGCAATTCTTCACGCACATGGGCTTCTTCTAGTGCCCTTTGCACTATGCACTTCAATTCTTCGTGCACATTGTCTTCTTCCGAGGCCCTTTGCACGTGACATAGGAATTGATTTTTTTGTGTGACATCAAACTTAGGAGGTGCTTGTACCACTTTTCTAATCTTTCTTTCTGCATCCTAACCTAAACTTTCTCCTCGTTCCAGTTCGACTCCCATATGAATGCATCCTCAAGTTACCAACTATATGTCCACTTCTTCTTTTGACTTCTGACATCACATGGCTTATCAATCACCATATTACAGTGTCCCTTCTTCTCTTCCCATTTGGTCAATAGCTCTAGGAGATCCTACGTGACATGGTCTATGCAATGGAAATATCCATAGAGTGTGTGTGGCTCGGTGCAGAATCGCGACAAGTGGCTTATTTTAACATAGTTAAAGCACGTAGGTGGTCTTCCTCCTCCACAGTATCCTCTTCCTCTTCCATATCGTCCTCTTTGGCCTCCTTGGTATCCTCCTCTATCAAAGCCTCCACGGTCTTCACCCTTCTGTTATTCTTAGACTCGGAAAGCATATGCAGTGTGCTCTTGCATTAGCTGTAGCGACCAACAGTTGTTCACATCATAGCCCATGGATTTGCAAAATTCACAAAATGGAGTGTGCGTGGTTTTTTTATACTTTTGTGTTGTTGGAAAACATGAAGGTATATGACCCCATTGTCTACAGATCTCACACCACTCGGTTTGTGGTCTCATCAGAAACAGATTTCGTGCACTCATCACAGTGTAACTTCCTAACATAGGATACTCATTCTTGTGGTGACCTTCGACATGACATGTAGTACACAAAACATTCTCATGCATCACCTTATCCTTTTCCATATCTTGTAGTTGCATGGTGAGGTTCACAAGTTGAGATTGCACCTGTGCTAGCCCTACCGACATCTCACCACCTCTTTGCATAGCTTCTAATCACATTGAAATTCCCATGGCCTCTTCTTGGGTCATTATCTTCTACTGGGTGAGCGGGACTTGAATGTGTGGTAGGAGTCCAATAATAAACCTTTATCTGTGTTGGACATCCTAAATCTGAAATGTCAGTCTGCCCAATAGAATCTTGAACCATTGGTCGTATTCCCACACAGTTTCTCCAACTTTCTTCTTATTCTCCTTGATCTTGATTATAAACTGTAATTCTAACTTTGAATCCTAAAATTCTCTTAGGAAATCTCTCTTTATCTTTGTAAGGGACCTTGCTTGTCCCATTGGTGTAGTATCCTTGTACTTCATATACCATGTCAGAGCTTTGTCTTTGAATTTGGTCTCTAGCTTCACAATATTGGATGTCTCGTTCACGACTCTTTTCATAGACCATATAGCCTCACACGTGAACCAGTGTTATTCCACATCGTCTCTTCCCATCCCATGAAATGCGGGAAGCCTGAAGGTTGAATCTTGATTGACCATGCTCAATCTAGAATTGTGTCTTCCTGAATGACCACTACTTGTATTTGGTATTGACACATTTTCTTGCGAAGTGTCGTTGACTTCGACTTCTACCTCATTGTACCTTCCCCTTCCCTGTCTTCTAATCTCTCTTCGACTACTTTGCTCACCTATGCAATTTCTTTGATTCTTTCTTATTGATGACAAATATGCAAGGGGGGTGGTTCAAAGAGGGGATTTATCCATACTCTCTCATATTCTTTGGTAAGGTATATAAAAGAGCTCCCTATATCTAGCCGCACAAGCCTATCGATAATCGCTAAGACCTCTACTCCTTCTTGGAGGGTTCCATCATTATCATCTGCGGCGTCGACGCTACTGCTCGATTCCCCATCTTCCTCTGATGTGACTACATTTCTCACTGGCCAAGAGGATCTTACTCTATTTTCTTCAATCCTACTCCCACTACTTCTGGTATCCTCTCTTGATACCCCACTCCTAATGTTTCGTCTCTTCAAGGACCTCTCTTCTTTTACGCTTCTCTCTTGCACAAATATTTCTTTCGCACACACTTCTGGTGCAGTTTTTCTTCTCTTCATATTGGATTTGATTACTCGTTTGTCACCCCTTGCTTTCTTTTATGTACTTCTCTGCTCGACTTGACTCCTTAGCTTGGCTCTTCTTGTGTATCTCTTGGCTCTTTTTCTCCTTTTCTCTTCTAGATCCATTCTCGCCTCACCTCACCTCATATTCTTATGGATCCCTTCTATTGGATCCACTCTTTCTTTCCACTTTTCTTTTCCCCCTTCTTTCCATCCCCCGCTTCGTGCGGTGGTTTTACTCTTCCATCCTATTGGGCTCCATGCGCATGAGCCCCTTTTCCACGGATGACATCTTGATCCACAGAGGGATTTCTTCCAACATTCTCCTTCTAGAGCCGACTGCAAACTTTCTTTCGACATTGCTAAAGGATTTGTTGCACTCAATAGCAAACTCAACAATATACCCTTCTTTAATTTGATCGAACCAAAATTCGATGCCTATGGCCCACTTATTATCCACAGAACTCAACCTATTGACCGCATCTTGGTCCCAAACTAGTGATTCTTGGGCTCTCCATATATATTTAATCTATGTCTGTCTCTTTATCCACTCATGCAATAAACAAGGAAACTCAACAAAGAAATTTTCATGAAGATCTATGTATATATACCTTTGTTTCCATCGCTCGATATCGATCTGTAGATTCTCGGTCTCTCATCGCATGAAGTCATATTCCTTCTCAGAGAGACAGTGTTGTATCTCCTCCTTTGAGGGTTTCAATTTCATGTCCTTCCTTCAACATGTAACAAAAAACCTTCAGGGCACGGCAACATAACCAATTGTTGGTTGTAGGGTTTCAAACCCAGGGTTTGAAAGGCTTAACCAACAAATACCCCATAGGCACCGGCATATTCAATATTCCAGGACTGAAGAAGGTTTCACCCAAGACACCATGAGAATCATAGAGACCATAGGTTTCGTTGAACTTATAAAGGAATCGTACAGACATGAAACATCTCATTCAAATTCATGCATTCACTTTGCATTCATTCATAACATTCGCATAAGTGTGTGCAAAATACTAAGTAATAGTCATACATTTGAACTAGAATATACGAGATACAAACAAAAAAGGTGATTCATGCTTGATTTATTAACTTTAACATCATTCAAATACATTGTACCACAAAGAGGTCGAAGCCTGGACAGAGCACATTCAACATAAAATAGAGAACAACAAATAGCTCATATCTAGATCTACTTTCTCTCTCATATTATTCTCTAAACGTAACAAGAACTACTACAATACATAACTGGAACTCTAACTCATCTACAACTCGCACAACAATAATCAACTCTCGGTGAACAAAAACCTAACCCTTACATATTTACATGCATCCCCCTTAAGTCTATTGGAGCATGGAAATCATAACAACTTCGCCAGATCATCTGCAACCTCGACCATGACAAGTTAGGTTGTTACAAAAATGGTTACAATGATTATTGAATATCTTCAAGGATTTGGCTTCCATACGATCTCCTTAAGTCTTTGTGCACAGTACAAAACAAGTTGGCGTGCGTAGTAGATCCCTAGTTGGTGCAGGTGTTAAGACTTGGTGTCACACCGTGCATCCTCTTGGGTGCGCACGTAGTGTTGACTAATGGTGCATGCACAGTTTGCAAAACCTTAGGGTGCCAACAGGTTTGTTGATATGTCCCAAGAGTATCCCCAACAAGAAAAATTATACATAGGGGTAAAAATTTAAGAAGTTACAGTGGAGATGCCCCCTCCTTTGCAAATAAAAAGAAAGGACATAACCCCATGTTTGGTAGGGAAAACGACCACCATTGAAGAGGAGTTAATAGAAGAAAAGGCCAGGAACATCACGAAGTCACTCAAAGAAAACTTCAACTCAACCAATGTCTTAGGGGGGGATAAGAGGAGATTAAAGACGAGTATCTACATCGACACCCTCATTTCAAGGAGACCACCCCTCGACATTGGTCGTAGCACACTTAATGTTGGTCAAGACATTTCCTTAGTCATAACCCACTAACTGCATTGTATGTTTCAGGGTGAACTATTGAGTTTGGATTCCAATCATAGTAGAAAGAATCTATGGTGGAGTCACCGAAGTAAGCGGGTGATAGAGAAAAACCCTTTGTTCTACCCCAAGTGGCCATCACTACGGAGGAAGTCCACAAAGGAGACATGGTCTGGATGCAACACATCAAATATTTGTTGAAGATGGAACTTCCCTCCCTTGCTAAGGTTGTCATGGAGTTAACCATGGATATGGCAGGTATATTCCTAAACAATGAAGATCACCTTAAGGATTTTCAAATCTAGAAGTTGCACCTTATTGCATGTGTGCAGAAGGTGAAAAGAAAAAAGGAAATGTTGTGGGTAGAGCCAAATCAAGGCATGCAAAATGAAACCCATTGGAGGTAGCAAGTAGATGAAGCCATCACAACATTGAAGAAGCAAGCAGAGGAGAGTACCATTGAGTTTGGGATAACAAAGAAGCAAGATGTGGATGCATGAACACTTGAGGTGGTGGTACATGAAGTAGCTACCAAGGTAGGAAATTAGACATTTACATGTTTTAAGGATGTTCTTCCTCACTTGCCAAAGGATTTTAAGTTCACCCAACAAGAAAGGAGTATAATCACTAAGATCATAATAAACCTTTGATAGATCACAAAAAAATAAATAGGGGTTATTGGAGTCAACAATAGAGATAAGGACAAGAAGTGAAGAGGAGAAAACATAGGAAGTAGATGGTTGGAAGTTGTTGATGTCAAAGCGTGCAAGAAAAGACAAGCTTTAATTATTTATTTTGTAATTATTGAGGCATGTACACAAATAGAGAAATCGGAGCAACTATGTATAAAGTGACAAAGCTTATGGGATTAATTTCAAAGGAATAGAGGCATCCTAATAGAACCTAAACAAAAGATTCAACAAGAGATTGAGTAGTTGAAGGAGTAGTACGAGAAGGTGTATGCTAAAGCCATTGAGTCGAAGATTACCAATGACAAGGTGGAGGAAGCCTAGAGCCTATCTTCAAGGCAGGATGCTCTTGAGTATGAAAAGAAAAAGGCGAGGAATTTGGCTAGGAAGCTTAGAAGGAAGGAGCAATTCTGGTTTGTGACAAAAAAGAGTATGAAAAAAAATATTTTGAGCTAGAAGCATTGACATATGTAGTACTAGCTGCACAAGACATGACAAATATAGTTGCGGTAGAGTGCACCTAGAAAACATAATACACTATCATCACTTAGAGTCCCATTTTTTAATATTTTTGCAAGTTCAAGGATGCGATGATCAGAGAGATTCTTGAGATGAAGCCCCTTTTTGAAGAGTGAGATGTGGAACCAACTTCAGGATGAGTTGGAAGGTGTGGACAGGGAGTTGTTGTGGCCCAATTTTGACCAAGTACTAGCACAAAGCAATGTCTAGTAGAAGAAAATCAGTAGAAGATATGAAGTAGTAGAAGTTCAAGTGCATGAAGTCTAAGGAGTTGTCTCATAAAACCTCTATGCCCAGTCTCTTCAATCGTCTATGCATTGCCTTAAAGGCATAAACGTTTTGCATAAGTGCAGTATAATTAAGAGATTCTCTTGTATATCTAAGAATCTTCTATAACTTCATTTACATCCTATATATAAGGATTGTTACGTAATGAGATAGATTCTATTTATTGCGAGAGAGTATTAGGAGTTGGTTGGTCAATTATTAGTTGGAGAGTTTTGAGTTCATGATGTTCTGTGATGCAATGCTTAATTTAAGAATACAATGAAAGATTTTTATGCTCATGTTTACGTGTTTGTGGCTTATCTAGATGATGTGTACATTGTTATCTTTAATGTGAATGATTTGTGTTTTATTAGTTTGAATGAATGTGATTAAAGGATAACTAATGGATTATAAACCCCTACTAAATCTTTAATACTCTGCATATTATTAACATTACAAATTTCGTGCACACCTCGAGTGAGACCTCATTCCTTTGAAAGGTTGAATATGTTGTTGACATACCAGGCTACATCGAGTTTGTGTTGGACACCTTTTGCAGACCATGGGTCTGTTGATGTTTGGTAGCATCGGACAAGTATTTTTGCACAACCCTAAGTGTCTAGACATGTGGAAGTCATCCAAATCCTTCTACCTTGAGACTTTACTTTAATTAAAGGAATTATTAAAGTAAAGTGTATTTTATTAATTAGTTGAGTTATTTAAGGAAATGCTAAAAGTAATTAACATTTAATCTTAGCCATTGATCTCAAGTGAGGTGAGAAGTAATCTCAACCATCAATAACTTTCGATATTAGGGTTAGGTCATAACTCAAGATTATAAAAGTAAGGCTAGGGTGAAGGGGAAGACACTTGATACTTGATATGGAGCAGAGAAGGAATTTTCCTCGTAATATTGGATCACGAAGGACTGTGATTCAAGGAGATCTTGGATGGGTGGAGAACAAATTCCATATAGAGATCAGGTCAAGGAGAAGAGAGAACAAAGGTAGTCGCAAGTGGGTTTCAGTAGAGAAAATCCACAAGAAAGGGCCGAGCCATATGGACTTTGACATATAGTCCTTGAGGTTGTGTACGCGGGTTTCATTGGAGATAAACGCGTATATGCAGGTTTGCTTAAGGAAAGGCACGTACACATTGAAAAGTGTGCCAGATCTGGGTCGTATAGCAGAGAAGACTTTGTCAGGTTTGTCTACAGTTGTATTTCTCTCAGTGGGCCATTATCCCTATTACAGGAGCCCTGATTTTGTCATAATAAAATCATCTTAGTATTGGTTTTCCCTTCGAGGTTTTTCCAGAGGTATTTACCCAAAAATATTGGTGTTTATATGTGCATTATTTGGTTTCCAATATTGCTTCCGCTATCTTTAATTGAGTTGAATACTCCAACTATCTATTTTTGTTTTGTGAGTTGTCAACTTGATTTGCAGTAAGGAAATCACTAAATAACAAGATACCTGGTGCCGAAGTAGGGATCTCAAGATGTTATAATAGCACATTTTATGAGAGGAAGCTAGATCTCAAATCCACAGCAGTTGAGAGCAGATCTATCAAATCTCTAGAAGCATATCCATAACCAATGGGCATAAATCGAAGGATGGATTTTAGCAAAACAGTGGTACTGAGGCATAACTAGGGTTTTGCAATCGTACGGAGTTGTATGCGGGTTGCAGAAGGAAAAATCGTGTACATATGTGAGTTTCTTTGGAGACAGTCGCGTATATGCAGGTTGCAATAAGCACATGCATCTACATAAGAAATTCCAGTAAGGAAAGTCGCATACATACGTGGGTTTCAATGGTGACAGGTGTGTACAGGTTTGTACAGGTCAGTATAGGGGAAGTTTCAGCAGGAGGTTATTTCCAGGATAGTTTATCGGGTCTAAAGGATGACATCAATAGGTTTGATTGTTGAAGACAGATTGGATGGAGCATCCAACTTCCTATCTTGGAAAGCAAGAGTAACTTTGGCATTAAAGGAATATGACCTTTGGGAGTTAGTGGACAAAGTATTTGCTCCACCGACAAATCCGGTAGCTTTGGCAGTTCATGAGAACAAGGAGTTCAAAGTTGAGAGGGTCATCTTGGTTTCAGTGAAGGATTATCTAATTCCTCACCTATCCGAGAAGAAGACGACCAAAGAGATGTATGATTCCTTAGTAGGTTTATTCCAGAGCACTAACATGAATAGGAAGATGGTCTTAAGAAATAAACTCGGATTGATGTAGATGTTTAGATCTGACAATGTTACCAACTATTTCATGAGGATCACACAAGTGCGTGATCAGCTTGTAGCCATAGGGGAGACAACGAAGGACGCAGAGGTCGTGAATGTGGCAATGAATGGTCTTCCCAAGACTTGGGAACCATTTGTCAAGGGAGTCTGCACTCGGTAACATCTTCCATATTGGCAGAGACTTTGGGATGATTACATCCAGGAAGAGACTCGGGAGGAGTCTAAGAGCAACAAGCAGAGAAGTATTGATGAGAACTTGGCACTTGTTAGTAAGACAAAGAAGGGAAAAGGATATGTGCAGAAGACAACATCAACAGAGATGCATCTAGATGATTTTGCAGCAAATTTTGAGAAGGATTTCTCACTAGTTTCTTGTCTTTCTAACAGCACAACTACCACGAGTGCATGGTACTTGGATAGTGGTGCATCTCATCATATGACAGAAGCATGATATCTATTTAGAATTATGATGAAGAGGGACTCAAATGTTCATGTGCAACTTGGTGATGATGCCAAGTATGAAATGAAGGGAGACGGAACAATTACATTCCATCTCGAGTCAAGAGGCCAATTAGATGCCCAGTATGTGCTTTACGTACCAGGTTTGAAGAAGAATTTGCTCCTAGTCTCAACTAGAGAGGGCAAGTACTCATACGTCCATAGAAAGCTATCCCAGACACAACATGGTCGTTGGGGTTAGAGAGGGCACTTTATACAGGTTGCATGGCAAGCCTATTTAGGATTTGGTATATGACAGTGACAACCTATGTGAGTTATGGCACAGGAGGTTGGGACACCTACACTACAAGGAATTGTTGATTCTGAGGGGGATTGTTATAGGTCTTTCAGAATTTAGTATTGAGCAGTAGGGAGTGTGCAGAGGGTGTGCACTTGGCAAGAATGCCAAGGTTGTTTTTCCAAGCAGTGAGAGTAGGTCCAAGGGGATCTGAATCTTATCCATTCAAATGTGAGTTGGTCGATGTCAATAGCATCAGTGCAGGGATCATCATACTATGTGACATTTCTTGATCACTTTTCCAAGAAAACCTAGATCTTATTTATGAAGACCAAGGATGAGGTCTTCAGTCGATTTCAGGAGTTTAGAACTTAGGTGTAGAGCCAGGCATGGAAGAAGATAAAGGTCTTGAGATCGAATAATGGGGGAGAGTACACCTACAATGACTTCAAGGATTTTTGCAAGGAGGTAGGGATCAAGAGGGAGTTGACAGTCTCATACAACCCTCAACATAATGGGGTTGTGGAGAGAAAGGATCGGTCCATCATCGGTTCTGTCAGGGCTATGATACATGACCAGGAGTTGCCTATGTTTATTTGGGCAGATGTGTGTAACACAACAATGTCTGTGCAGAACAAGAGTCCTCACAGGATATTCGGGGACAAGACTCTGGAGGAGGCATTCTCAAGAGTGAAGCCACATATAGGACATTTAAGGATTTTTGGTTGTCTAGTCTACATCCATGTGTCTGTGGAGAAGAGGACAAGATTGGAGCCTTCAGGAAAGAAGGGTGTAATTGAAAGGTACAACAAGACCTCAAAGAATTACATGATCTTCATTCCAGTGCAAAGGAAGACAGTTGTGGGCAGAGATGTTGAGTTCAAGAAAAACTTGGCATCTAGGAGATCTCAGGAGTCATCGGCAGTGACAGAGGACGAGGAGTACCAGGATCTGAAGGATGAGCAACAATCAACAACTCAGACTTCAGGTGGGGAGGAGGAGTTATCCCCTTCCAATCATGTCAAGAGACCCAAGTGGCTATTACAGAATTTGAGGGATGTTGGCGAGGCTCCTAGTAGTGTGGTCGGAGAGCAAAGGCCTCCAAGGAAGTTTTTGAACTATAAGGCACTTATGAGTAGTATCATTGATGTTGTGCCTTCCAATTTTGAGGAAGCAGATCATCAGGTTTAGTGGGATGTCATGATAGAGGAGCACACCTCTATTATGAGGAATGATGTTTGGGACATAGTGTTGAGACCGGAGGGGAAGTCTATTGTGAGTTATGGGTGGCTTTACAAGATCAAGCATACTACAGATGGTAGCATCAAGAAGTTCAAGGCAAGTTTTGTGGCAAGAGGGTTCTACTAGAAAGAGGAAGTGGATTACGAGGAGAAATTTGCTCCAATTGCTAAGTATGTTTATATTCGAGTTGTTATTTATGTGCTTCAGTTATGAGGTGGAGGATATATCAAATGGATGTGAAGACAACTTTCCTCAATGAGATTATTGAGGAATAATTATATATAGAGCAACCTCATGGCTTTGAGGTACATGGGAGGGAGTCTCATGTGTGTAGGCTTAAGAAATCCTTGTACGAACTCAAACAGGCACCCAGGGCATGGTTTGTATATCATTCCATTGATCTCTATGCGTTCCCTCCCATGTGTGTAGGCTTAAGAAATCCTTGTACGAACTCAAACAGGCACCCAGGGCATGGTTTGTATATCATTCCATTGATCTCTATGCGTTGTTTATGTTGAAGGAATTTTTTAAGGAGTCTCACATCCCTCCAAAATTCATCGTCGAAACGTGTCGTCCCAAAACTTTTGTTTTGGAAAACAAACACATAACGACATGTCCTCATCCAGTGACATGTCTTTGTCCTCTTCCTTGGATTTTGTCCTTCTGCATGTCATCATGATTACAAGAATGATCTAATTACACAGACAATCTGATTTCGTCACAACGTTCAAATAATCTGATTTGGTATTTTTTTTTAACTAAAACTTGTGTATTTGATATTATATAAAAAGTTGTGAGGGAAAATCACAACAGAAGTACAACATAACAATAAGTTTGAAAATATTGAATCGCTCTTGCCTCTGATAAAGAGTTATGCCCCGAGAACAACAGAGGATCCAAGAGATTAAAAAAGGGAGTTTCTAAAATAATTTTAACAGAGTAAGTTTTTAAGAAAAGTCCTAAACAAAACCAAAATTTACAATGCATCCACTTATGGGCATCCTCTTCTTGATCAGACATTGGTGTAGGAGTGTTCAAGTCTGGTAGATTGAATTGACCATCCAGGGAAGAGGCTTTCTCAGAGCGGCATGAAGTTGAATGAGAGGCTCGAGAGTGCTGAGGAAGTTCCAAAAATTCCACCAACTAACTGCGCAACGCTCCACATTAATATTCAAGTAGTTGAAGATATTGTCGGTGCTGAATGAGGATCGCAAGATTGGTGATTAACTGGGATGATAAATTGTTTAATCTGATTTGCATGGATTGCATTAACTCTCTAAATTCGTCCATATCCTGAGCCAAATGATCTATTTGTTCCTTCATGCCGGCACGATCCTTATGTGCCATATCCCTGAACGGTGTCGAAGTCCTGACAATTGAACAAATGCGGGGGAAAATACACTCTCTGGAAATTTCCATATTGAATTTATTGTCGAGGAGGATAGGTATAAAGCTCCATCCAAACATGTGAGAGGATGGTCGTAATTAACTGTCCCATCTGCACCGGTGGCCACTTCGAGATATGATGATTAAGGCGCATGTATCCACTCAGCACCATTAGAACGAAATCTAAACTGTCTGCGCAGAATATCGAAGTACATAAAACTAGACCAATGGGAGTTATGAAGAAGGGTGGAGTGTTGTAAGAAAGCATGGACAGGGGAGGCCAAATGGCAGTAGTGACGTAAATCTTCCCAAGGGAAGATGGAAGGAGGCATGCGATGAAACATGAGATTTCATAGCCAAACAGAGGGGTGACGTGGGCAAAGCAAACGAAAGTGACAATAGGCACGAGATCGAAGATGGATAGGTGGTGGCTAGGAGAGTAAGCGGATATCGTGAGAAGAGGGGTTAACATTTTGGCTAAGGAGAAGCAATACATTAAGGTATTAGTTGTGCTTTTATGGAAAAGTGGAAATATAAAAACATTTTATTTTAGAATGAGAGGCCCTCAAAGACAGTAGGGAAAATTATGCAGGTATTCTAGCAGCGAGTTCTTGGGATAATCTATTCAGCAAATAGTTTGTCGAGAAGCTGGGAGCGGTTATTGTAAAACTTCACAGGAAAAGGGACGAATACAATAGCCAAATGGAAAAACAATCTGTCCCATAAGCTATTTTTAGCCTCATGAACGTTAAAAATACTTTCTTTCTTCTTTTCTTTCTTTTAATACCATTGATGGATATGAACCTTTGCTTATCATGCGTAGCGTATTTGGCCTCTTGATCAGCGATGGAGTTATTGTCGTGAAAGAAGTGGAGAAACTCCACTTGAGGGCCATCCTGCCACTTGGAACTCCAGTGTAATTCTTTGAAATATGGATTTGAGGTGTGAGTCTTTAGGAAGAGAGCCTTTCCTCATGTAGCTAATTGTGTTCTTGGAGTCTCCAAGAATGGTAAGTCGTTAAACATTTCTAGAGTTAGCTTGCTTCAAACCTTGAAGGAGGGCATAAACCTCCGCTTCATTGTTGGTTGTGATCCCCAAACTCCAACAATAAGTAAGCTCGATAGATCTATGAGGGACATAAGAACCCCTTCCACTCCTGCCACCCCGAGGTTGCATTCCGAGGAACCATCAAAACAAAGAACATGGGAAGGTTAGGAGAGAAACTGCGAGATGAAGTCTTGCGATGAGATATGAAGCTGCCAATTTGAGATGGATCGAGTTGGATTAGAGGGGGGCCATTGCAGAGAGAATTGTTCAAGCCAGCGGGATTCCTAAGTGTCCAAGTGCTGAGAAGGGGGGGAATTTAGACAAGGGGAGGTTAGATATTCTGACAAAAGTGCAACGACCTTCCCTGCTACTACTTTAGGGTGGGTTCTTGATTTGGAGAAGAGAATTTTATTGCAAGCTATCCAAATTTTCCAGTAGACATATTTAGGTAGCACCAACCATACCCGCTTGAAGAGGGGCTTGTTTTGAAAAGTGCCTTCATACATTGACTATCATTGACTAAACACGTGGAGCGTTGAAGAGGGAAAAATCACCCTATGGCTTATCCCTTGCAGAATCACCTTCCAAACAGATCTTGGGAAAGGACAATCTCAAAAAGGTGAGATAAAGACACTTGTGAAGCACAACATAAAACACACTTGTGTGGGCCATGGATGCCCCATTTTCACAAGTTGTCTCAAGTAATAATTTTCTCATGGGAGAGAGTCCAACATAAAATATTGATTTTGGGCGGTCCATCTAAATCCCAGATAGAGCTCTACCAAGATGCTCTGGTGGGAGGCCTAAATTTAAGAGGAGGTGTTCATAACCTTTATAAACCATGCAGTCTTGGGATCCCCAACCACGAGAATCTTTGATAGACAAACGATGAGGGGCATAACCTGGAGAAGGAGAAACAAAGAGCTAACTTGTTCCAAAAGAAAATTTGGGACAACACCAAGAGACCAACAAGACCAACGACCAGACGATCGATCCCAAAGGGAAATATCATACACAGTGAATTTTCCTTGTTCAGACAACCATAAGTTCAATGGAAGAAGAGGAGGATTTCCGATGATGCTATCAGACCACAGATTAATAAGTTTATCATTACTTGGAATCCAAGTAAGACGGCTTTGCAAGAGAGGGATGGAAGCTTTTAAAAACCATCGGATTTGTGAGCCACGTTGAACAGGTGGCTCGCCATCCAAACACCAAATTCTTGGACAAGACAAGTATTTGAAGAGAATAAATTGTTTCCACCATTCGTTTTTCCTCGTGATGAGTCTCCATAACAAATTTGCTCCTAAGGCCAAGTTAAATAAAGCAGGATCTCTTTTTCCAATGCCAGCATGGATCTTAGGGGCTCGGACTATATTCCAATTCACCAGATGAAAACATTTGAGATTGGTCTTACCTCCTTGCCACATAAAACAATGAAGCTCCTAAGCAATAGAAGATTTGATACAGGAAAGGGTGAGTAGAGAAGAAAATTGAAACATAGGGAGGGTCGAAAGCACTGATTTCACCAAAATTACACAGCCAACAAGATTGAGCCACTGGGCACCCCACTGAAGAAATTTTGACTTAAGCTTATCCAGGATGTGTTTCCATGTCGAGGAGGGGAGAGAATGAAGACAAAGGGGAATCCCCAAATATCTGAAAGAGTGCCATTTTTCTTCAAAGGGGAAATGGAGAACCCTGGCAAGAACTGCAAGATGTCTATTCCTTGTGTTCCAGGCATAAAGATTAAATTTAGCGCAGTTTAGTAGACCTCTCGAGGCCCTTTTGAAAGTGTCCAGTGCCTCTTTGAATCTTGTGGCTATAATGGTGGAGGCTCCTCCCAATAAGAGGGTGTCATCAAAAAATTGAGAGTGATTGATTCTTTTGGCCCCTCGAACGACTTTGATGTTCGAGATGTTTTACATTCTTCTCTCATTGTCTAGTCCTCTACTCAGTGCTTTTGCCAATAAGACATAGAGGATGGGGGAAATAGGGCGGCATTGCCTCAAGCCTCTTGAGTATTTGAAGAAGGTTGTGGGTCTACCATTTACTAACGGAGAATCCATGGGCCCCCAATGCAAGTAGATATCCAATTGATGAAGTTGTCTCCAAACCCAAACTTTCTTAGAACTGCATAGAGAAAACTATGGCTTACTCTGTCAAAGGCGTTAGCCATGTCAATCTTGATGATCATCCATTTTTCTTCCCTAGATTTACTAGAATGAATAGCCTCTTGCACCAAGATTATGTTGTCAACAATCTGTCGCTTCTCAACAAAACTGCCTTGATTGTTAGAGACAAGTTTGGGGAGAAAGGGTTTTGACCAGTTAGCAATAACTTTGGAGATGATCTTGTAAGAGACATTCACAAAGAAATTGGTTGAAACATGGAGAAGGAGGAAGGGTTTGCTTCCTTTGGGACAAGGGTTAACAAGGTCGAGTTGGTACTTCCTCCCATCTTGAACAAGTGATGGACATATTTTATCATTCTGACAAGGTCAAACTTAATAATGTGCCGACAACTTTTGTAAAAATGGTAAAAGAATCCATTAGGACCGAGGGCCTTATCATAAGACTTTTGGAAAACAAATCACTATATTTCTTCTTCCCTGATGGGATGGTTTAGAAGATCATTGTCTTCTTGGTTGATTAAAGACAGGATATTTTCTAGTAGATTTTGGTTGTCCCTAGGATCCATCCTACCCTATTCAGTGTATAGCCCCTAGAAATCTTAGTAAGTTGCTTCTTTAATTTGATAATGAGTTGACAACTTGCCCATCCGATATTTGTATTTCTTTGACCTTCTTTTTCCATAAACGGGCTAGAGTTTGCCTGTGTAAGTACTTGGTGTTTTTATCCCCATCCTTGAGCCATAGGCTTCTTGATTTAAGCCTCCATCTTTCTTCCTCATAACGCAAAGACTTTTGATACTTTTGGAAGGTTTCTTTTTCCTTATCTATCAGGGTCCAAGAGACCGATTATGTTTCAAAGTTTTCTTGGATCTCTTCTAACTGAACCAACAGATCTTTGAGTTAGGACTTTGAAGAGTTATAGTGAATTTTATCCCATGACTTGAGTGCCTACTTAGTATTTCTTAGTTTTTGTTCCCAAATATGGACCGAGAAGCCAGAGATCCACTGACACCAAGACTAGGAGTGTTAAAGAAAGAAGGATCTTGCAACCAAAGGGGGTTGAAGAAGAAGGGAATGGGGCCAAGGTTTTTAGGGGGTGAAAGAGAAAGGGAGATGAGATTATGATCATAGCTGACCCAAGAGAGGATGGAAGAGGAGAGAGTAAAGGAGGATTCAAGGAAGGGATCACTGATCAAGAAACCTTCCAATCTAGCAGTAATATGACTAGGAGCAAGTCGTTTGTTTGTCTAGGTGAAGCATCCCTGAAAGGGTTTTATGTCAATAAAGTCTAAGGAGGTTAATAAATCACTCCCTAGACCCCTACAATTCTAGGAAACAATTTTAATCATTTCCCTGATGTTTAGGCTTTCCACTTTTTGGAGGAAAGGAATTTATGTGATTTTTGGAGTGTCCCAGGTCCTTATTAAGGACTCCATCCAATCTTATTTGAATGCATAAGTCTCTTTATTTATTGGCTATCGTTTCCCTTTTATGCTTGCCTAATTTTCTCCCTTGTTTTTTTAGTGGGGTGCTTTGCACTATCTCTTTGTCTGATTCTTCCTCAGATCTCTCTGGTAATTCACCTTCTTCTGAGATGGTGGGAATATAACGAATCCTTCACTGGGTTTTAGGGGTGGGTGGTCTGTAGAAGTGGATTGGACAGGAATGGCACTTTCAAGGAGGGGAAATCACCTCGAAAACCCTCATCGCAGATATGAGAAGAGTCACCAGTGAGAGTCGCGATGGGGAGTTCTTGATGCTTGAGGAGGTGATGTTCCTCTGTGTTTGAGAGGGAATCATATCAATTCCATCTGACCTCTGGGTCTTTCTTATTTGGATCTTCCCCAGAATGTCGGTGGACAAAAGGGTTGAGGTTCAAAGTTGGATCTTGTTGGGGTTGATTTATTTTTCGATTAGGGTGTTGAGTATGCTTCGTGCCTTGTCTCCTTTTCCTAGGTTGTTTCCATTGTACCTGACCCTCAGTGGGTATCGAATCTTGGGCTGCCTTCGGGCAGTTTTTAGCGAAATGTCCATATTCGTGACATGCCTTAGATTTGAATGGGAGTTGTTCATAATCAACTTGTTGAAGGTATGACCAATTATCCAATTTTAGTTGGATTGGTTTAGGTGGACCCTTTTTGAGATCAACCTCCACACATATGTGAGCACAAGCTTGCATACCATCCTTGGGTTCTGTCCGATCTATATATTTACCAAGAGAGTTTCCAATGCTATGAATAGTTTCATCATTCCAGTAGTGCAGGGGCAGGTAAGGAAGGCGAACCCAAACCATAGTCGTTTGGGGTACATCATTTTCTGAACTAAAGTTAGGAGTCTAGTGATTAAGGTACATTCCTCTTGAACCCATGAAGTAGGGACCACTATGAAAGATCAACACTTTGCCCTCCTTCTCTTCAAACAAGAATGAAAAAAACAGCTTGTTGCAGAATGCGTGGGAAATTTGACCCTTGATAGGAGGTTTACAATTTCTATCAACCCATAGGGCCATAGCACGCAGGGACGATCAAATCCCTGTGAAATGGCCTATGCGAGCATTTTTAACAAACCGAAGTGTCGGGTTATGAGAGGATGAGGCGTGAACTGAAACCTTTGGGATCTCATCGAGTTTTTTAACGAATATGGAAGGCGGGGCCTTCAAAGCCTTGGGGAGAGAGGCGATAAGGGAACAAAAGGCCAAGATGTCACGGGTGGGGGAGCCACGCCCCCTAGAGACCGAAGCCATGGGCAAAGACCAGAAAGAAAACTAGGATTTATTCTAGACGGGGGTGGGAGATCCAAGATTTTCCCCTAAGAACTTTGTTCAAAAAAACAGGGAGGGTTGAAATTCATTCCCGATTTAGTATTTGTTTTTTATCCAATCAGATTAGATTTTACTACCTCCTCCATGAATATTCAATCAAGTTATGCTACTAGCTCCAAGAATACAACACATAGACATGAAGGAATCAATCTTATACCTGATTCATTTGTGAAGAGATAAGAGACTCCATGTATTGGGGATTCAACGCATGTTAGTTGATGGTTGGGATGCTGAGAAGAAATGACTAATTCTCGCATGGCTTGATGGGTATGTTGTATTCTTTCTTCTTTTTAATATAGATATCCAACCACCTTCACTAAGAGAAGGTGGGATCCAATGGACTTGTAGGCCCTTCAGAGTAAAGTTATATATAGTAGAGTAATACTTAAATCTAAAAAGTTCAAATATTGTTGTAACTTATATATATATATATCTAGAGGAATTGACATCTGATCGAGATTACCTAGGAAAGGCCTAGGCTAAAATCTCATTAGCTACCACTACAGCCTAGGCTCAAATCTGGATAGCTACCACCATAACCCTAGGATAGTGCCAACAACTTGCAAGCCAATGCCTAGCAAGAAACTTATGACTTAGCAAGGGCCTCTATCCTAGGGGGCGTCTACCCTTCTAGCCTTATCACAACATACCAATATGTCACTTGCGGAAATTAAGCCTGGGTGGGAAGGATAACAATCATGCTACCCCACCATTTGAGCTAAACCCATGTGAAAGAGATTACTATAAATATTATAGGATAATAAGCTTCAAAGCCGAGACCAATGATAAAAAATCCCACATATATTGGACTAATCCACCTAAAGTACCATTCATCATTTTGTTCTAATCCTTTGATGAAGTCTATGGTGATTCAAAAATATCGAAGTCATCCATTCTTGAACACATGACATTGTTGGCATCCTTTCAAGCCTCTTGTCATTGTAACAATACGTGAAGAGGAGAAGTAAAATCGTCTTAACGTCCAAAGAAGAAAAGGAGATTGAAGGCTAGGAGATTGTCGATTATGTCTGCTTGAAATTGATGCTAGGTGTGCAATAGAAGTGGCACTAGCAGGGACAATGGAAATGGTAAGAAAAGGCTATTTCTACCCCTGGATCATCCATATCCGTGCCTCACATTCACAAATCTCCAACTCTGATTATACTATAATTCCAATGTGTTCTATGGGTGGATATTGCGCTTTTGTTGCAATAATAGCCAAGGGAATTTAGGTTTTCAAATTTACCTTCAAAGAATGTTGAGGTCGACAAAGCACCATATTAGGAGGTGATATTCTTTGCTCTTTGAAATCTCCAAATAGAAAACCAAAACTAGGATTTAATAAAATTGGGTACAAGGCATCAAGTGGGCATGACATGGACCTAATATTAATATGTCGAATATATTCTGACATGTCCGCTTGCATGTCATTCCATAGATACAAGTGTGACGTCGCAACTAAACACAAGCATTTTTAAGAAAGATTAATACATCTTCACCTTTCTTTAGAGGCATGGGTTTCAACACTATATAATGAAAACCCATTTTAGTTTTGGCTTTTATTATGAAAGTGGATGAAAATTTTTGGTTATATTACTCTTACTTCAATAGGGTGTCTACAAGTATTCAATTGTAATTGAAAATAACACAAACATACCACTGGTTGTATTAGGTATTGTAGCCATAGAGTAATAACATGTCTTTTTAAAGGGGCGGCAGGTGCAGGGGGAGTTGTCTTCGACTCTGAAGGAAATAAGGTTTTGGAATTCTCTTGGGGAATAGGAAAAGCCACTAATAACCATGCAGAGGTCCTTACAGCATACATGGCACTTCACCTTATCACAGAAAATAGATCTATTAGCCTCACGGTTATTGGCGATTCATATTTGATCATAAGGGGACTTTGTCAATCTCTCAAGATTGTTCACCTCGACATCTCTAGAACTCTTCTCTGAATGAACGACTTGGAACACAAATTCGACAAAGTCTTATATTACCGTGTGTTTAGAACTCAAAACACCATCGTTGACTCCCTCGCCAAAGAGGCAAAATCGCTTGCAACCAAGAAGCTAAGACTAAACTCCACAATTAGCCATGTGTCTATCCCCTAATCAATTTGCACCAATCAGGCCACCCCCTCTAAAAAATTTGTCGCGTGCATATTATCCTCTCGATTGTCCTCTTCATTCCAATGCCTGCTCTCCTCCCCCTCTGCATGTCGTCCTTCCTCACGAACAACGCCCATCCTCTCATACAATCTCCCTCACGCTTCGAATGAGCTCTCTTGTCACTCTTCAACATAAGTAATGGTACTATGTACCTCGAACCCCTTTCTGCATCCCTCTTCGCACGACCTGGAGATCTTGAAGGTACACAGTCTTAACCTCACCTTTCATCGGTCACTCGTGTGATTCCCCTTCTACCTTCAACATGGCATTGGAATTCAGTCGCGACCTTCAACCATCGGTTTTCTTTGTCTATTGGAAAAGAATGTGGTCGAACTACAAAGGTCGCGACATCGTTGGTTACCATCTCAAGCCTTGGTGCGTTTGGCTCTTCAACCTTCATCTCTGTGTAATCATGTGGTGCAGAGACAACAACGATTGTCAATGTGCAGAGTGCTCCGTAGGCAGGCTCCAGAACCAAATGCAGGCTCAACTGGAGGAAATTGCCTCACTTAAATCGTAGTCCGAGCAGCAGGTTCAACAACTCCAAGCTCATGAGAAGTGCCACAATACATAGATGGCCCTCTTAATGCACGTGGTTAACAAAAATTCCTCCCTCATTCGTTCTATTCGTCGATCTCAACATCAACGTGGGGTCCAGGAGCCAAATTGACCCGCTAATTCTGTAGAATCTAGAGCCTTAAATGAGGCTTTACATCCATATTAGCGACCAATTTTGCCTCACGATCCATAAGTGGGACAAGCAGAAAATCTAGGTTCAAATGCAATCTAGGACATAGAGGTTCAACATCATAACTAGATGGACACAAGTTTACACCTGCACTAGTTTACATGGTTAGCAAATTTTTGTACTTACTCTGCTCCTTCGTAGCCATATTTCCTTGGCATTTTTGTACAATCAGTAATAGTTCAAAACAAATTTTACAGGCAAGAATAGGGTTAGAAATATCAAGATTTTTTGAAACAATTTATGTATTTGGAACCTTTGTGATTTTGGTCATTTTCTGGAGAAATCCAGGTCGTTTCTAATTTCAAATATATCTGTTTCTGTTAAAAAAAAAACATATCTTTTTGAAATACATGAAAATCTGCATGTAAAACATATATTTTTTCTTTGCTTAGGCTAAGCGTGAAATTTGTAAGAACAATATTGTGTAAAGTTATTTTATATGTATCCATAATAGTGATTAAACTTTACAATTAAGAGAGCCCTCACATGAAATAATACTTGATTGAAAACAATTCACTCCTGGAGGAAGTAATGTGATTGATCAAGTTGTGTGAATCAAACAATTGACATTGGATGATCCAAGTGGATATTGGTGGCCACCTACTTGTTCAAAATTCCAACTGGCTCATCTGGACAGTTTTTAGTTCAACATGTTTCTCTGTAATGGGGACATTTCTTTGTAATTGTGGGTTTTTCACTTACAGGGTTGTCCTGAATCCCTACAAAACATCCAAGTGGATATTGGTAGCCTCCCACCTATTCCAACTGGCTTATTTTGGAATTTTTCACGTCAGTACATCTTTTTGTACTTCTAGTGTTGTTTTGGGGTTCTAAACAATGTTTTCTTAGCTTTCCACAGTCAAACTGTAGACAGAGTTAAATATTCATGGCATAATGCATATTCATCGAAAATACCTTTCCAACGGGCTATCACACGCCTAAAACAGAGATCATATGCAAAAGTTACGACCCCGGGAAGTTAATGTACTAACTTACCCCAACGGGACGCACATGACTTTTGGCACTTCATCTCCTAGGGTTAGGTTTTTGGATGTCTAAGGTTTTGGCATTCATGTTTATCATAAAAAGGCCTTCAGAGCCTCATTGTAATCATTTTCTTTCGAATGAGCATAGCCGTCACATCTCTTCTCAAAGATAAAGTTGCCACCATTCTAGCGAGTCTTGCACTCTGTATTTTACAATCTATGTACATTTCTTTCATTAATAGAAATCATGTATTGTTGTATTTCTTTGTTTCTGGAAATTTTTATGTGTATTTCATTATAATATCTCTGCTTTCATTTTGTTCCAAAAATAATCCGGATCATTGGACAAAACTGTGACATCCTTTGCATTCATTGTACTCACTTCAAAATTGAACTTGTACCATGCATTTATTGGTTGCTCAACGAAACTTGAAGTTTCACTCAATTTATCATTTGGTTTGGGCTCATTACAATCTCTGACGATTGAAACATTTTATGCTCTAGGTCTAGCTCAACTTCTTGATCATTGTTAGGTTTTTTTTATAACCTCATCAATGATGGTAGTAGGAGGAGGGGGCATCGCCTCCTCCTTCTACAACATCGTTGTTGGGAATAAGCGTGGCCCCACAAACTATCAACTCCAACAAACAATAATAACTATGAACCTCCACACCCTAATGAAGATGGAAGCAACTCCCACGACTCGATATCAAATAGAAGGAAGTCGAGCGAATAGTGCCTGGCAACTTGAAAAAGCAACAATCAAGTACATGTATACTGCAAACTGACGAGATCCCCAAATAAAAAATGAAATCCATTAAAATAATTGAAACCATTCAACACATGAAGGATCGTGCCCTTATCTACAAATTCATGGAACTATGGCCCTCTAAAAATGCCCTGGTATGGTGGATTCAAACTCGGTGGAAGTCGAAAGGAGATGTTGAACTCAAGTTGGGCTCAAAGGGTTTCTTTACCACAATTCTCAAAAATGTGGAAGATCAAGAGTGTATTTTTTAGAATGGCCCACATTTCTTTAAATCCACTAGGCTATACCTCCAACTATGGACTGATAAATTTAGCTCATCCAAGGAGGATTTCACCGCCACCCAAGTTTGGATCTGTCTCTATTCCTTGCCGCAGGAGTATTGGGATCCAAAAATACTTGAGGGCATAGGAAACACCCTTGGCTCCTTTTTCAAATTGCATATGCGACCCAACAAGGTAGATACACCTCATATGCTCGTATTTATGTTTATCTCAATGTATTAAAAGCTCTGCTAGCCTCAGTTTTCCTTTTCCATAGAGATTCTGACCGGATCTAGACAATCGATTATGATCATATCCGCTTTCTCTACCAAAAATGCCATGCATATGGACATCTCTTTCAGGATTGTCCTTTGAATACTCCACATGAATCTACAAAGAACCCACATGCCAAAGATGAGGAGGCCTTTAAGAAAGTCACCAATAAAAGGAAATCTCTCAGAAAACCCGCCTCACGGCCAAAACCTAAAGGTCCAAAGATGAGTAACAACTTTTAGATACTCTCAACAACTCGGGAGCAAGGATAGGCGGAAAGATTACCATATGAGGACCCAAAATACAACAAACAAGCATAATCATTATGAACTAAACACATCATAATAGAAGAGGACAAGGACATGGTCGCAATAGAAGAGGGTAACGAGGGGCGTGATGAAGGGGAAGACATGGAATTTGGTGAAATGGACCTTCAAGGAATAGTTGATGCATGTGTCAGATGAGAGACCAACTCTATCCCAGAGAAACAAATTCATCACCTGCAAACAACTCTTCGCAAATCCAAGGACAAATTTGTTACTGATTCTCGAGGTAAGCGCACAACCTCATCCTCATTAGCCATCAAAAATGTTATTTCAAAAGAATGTCCTAAACTTGCAAAGGAGGAGAAGAAGAGGACGATGAAGCAATAAGCAACTTCTATAAGAGTTGGGTGAATTCTTAATCAACTTAGGCAGAATCACGCTCACGACAGAGAAGTTCCAAGCCACCCCACCAAATACTTAATGAGGATAATATCTTGGAACATCAGATCCCTTAATGGCCCAAGTGAACAAAGGATCCTAAGGACCAAGATCCTTAAATAAAATCCATCAATACTTATGCTCCAAGAAACTAAATGTTCCAACATAACACTCACTAGTGTCGCCTCCAAATGTTGGAGAGGCTACCAATCAATTGATATAGATGCTAACGGAGCTTATGGGGGGATAGCGCTCATATGGGACCCCAAGGAAATCCTCCTCTCTAACTTCTTCTCTTCCAGATGCTTGTTCTCAGCCACTTTTCAATTAACTGGATCAGAATAGTCAGGTCTAATCTCCAACGTCTATTGGCCTCAAATTCTACTAGAAAAAAACAAATTCCTCTTAAGCCTACATGAACTCAAAGCTATAGTTGGAAATAACCACGGGATCATAGGAGGTGACTTCAACATGATAACACCCTTAACTGAAAAACATGGTGGCATCAAATGACTAGATTTTGACTCTAAAAATTTTAAAGAAACAATTTGATCCCTTCAAATGGTTGATTGGGACACATCGAACAATATACATACTTGGAACAACCATCGGGGTGGAACCGATCAAATAGCCTCTAAGATGGATCATTTCCTTATCTTAGATTCCCTATTACATATGGGGTTAACTATAGAGGCCACAATTCTCCCCTACCGCAGATCATATCATTGTCCAATTTGCCTAACTCTTGACATCAAAGCAGCCCCTAAAAACATACCCTTCAAATTTGAGGCATTTTGGCTGGAGCACCCATCATTTCAAGCGAACATTGCTAAGTGGTGGCAGGAAGCATCCATTTAAACCATCAACCCCATGTTTAGATTCCAACAAAGACTCAAAAACTTAAAACTCAGATTAAAGTTGTGGAACAGGGAAGAGTTCGGGGACATCTTCCGAGCCAAAAAAGAACTTGAAGAAAAAACGAATACATCTAGAACAAAGAAGCTTGTCAAGATGGAAATTGATTTGAATATCCAAATGACCCTAAGAAACAACCAAGAGGAATAACTATGGAGGCAAAAGTCCAAATTTCATTGGCTTCAAGTAGGGGAACACAACACCAAGTTTTTCCACAGATCAATGATTCAACACATACACCATAAAAGCATTGTGATGATCAAGGAAAACCAAAGCAGATCTCTTATGAAGCATGAAAAAATTGAAATATAGTTGATTCAATATTATCGCACTCTATTGGAGGAACCACAACCTAAGAGACAAGAGGCTATAAACAAAATTACTCAACACATCCCCAAGCTCGTTACCAGGGAGAAAAATGATGCACTATTGAGGTAGATCACTTTAGAAGAGGTAGAACATGCAATCCTAAATCATGTTGAAAGGTAAATCCCTTGGCCCAGATAGCTTCACCATGAACTTCTTCCACGCTTGTTGGTCTACTATCAAACATGAAGTATTGGAAGTGGTAGAGGACTCTCAATAATATCTAACCCTGATCCCCAAAGAGTAAAAAGTTGAATACCCCATCAAATTTAGACCCATCACCTTGTGTAATGTTATCTATAAAGTCATCACCAAAATCATTGCAAACAGTCTCAAACATCTCCTCCCCAACCTCATTTCCCCTTAACAATTAGGATATGTTGGGGGAAGGTAGATCTTGGACAACATTATAGTGGTCCATGAGATGATCCAGTCTTTGAAAACTACTAAAAAAGTGGGTATGTTTCTCAAACTATATATGTCTAAAACCTTCGACAAGCTAAGATGGGATTTTATCAAGCACATCCTCCTAGCCTTTGGTTTCTTGGAGAATTGGAATCAATGGGTCATGACCTTAACCTCCTTTGTGTTCTTCTCCATTCTCATCAACCATTCTCCCTTCAAAACATTTTCCACTTCTCGAGGTATTCGACAAGGCGACCCACTCTCCCTTTTCCTTTTCATCCTCATGGCAGAAGGTCTTGGACGCCTCATCAAAGTGGCGATGGCTGAAGGAAGATTAAAAGAGCTCAAACTCCATGGTGAATATTATGTAGCCTCCCACCAACAGTTTGTAGACGACACCATGCTCATGGGCATCCCAACAGTCCATGAAACATAGACCTTTAAGCAAATCCTCAACGAATTCATGGAAACCTCCAGAACCTCTATTAACCAAGGTAAGTCCCAAATATTCCTTTTTAATACCCCTCCTACCATTCAAGATAATATCTCTCATATCCTAGGTTTTCAATGGAGTGCCCTTCCCTCCAAAAAATTGGGGGCTCCTCTCGTGGAAAATTCCCTGAGGCAAAGCTCATGGGAGGACCTCCTCTCCAGGCCGGGGGGAAAAGATTCACAATTGGGCTTTCAAATCTCTCAACTTAGCCGGTCATTTAGTTTTAGTAAAATATGTCTTGCAGGTAAAGCTTTTGTACCTTTTCTTTGCTTTGTTTTACCCCAAACATGTCCTTAAGATGATTCAGAACATGTATCGATCCTTCCTTTTGAGTGGAATAAGGAGCACAAGAAATGGGACCTAGTATCTTGGTCAAAGTTATGTCTTCCAAAGTTTGCAGGGGGTCTGGGACCGAGGGATCTAGAAGTGCTAAGTTCAGTCTTAGGAGCCAAAACTTGGTGGTGCTAGATCAATAATACTCATTCTCTTTAGGGACGTCTATGGAAACAAAAAAAATTTGTCAAATCTCCTTTTTCCGACCTAATCCACATGAACAACTCTCCTCGGGGCTCCTCAATTTGGAATGTGGCTTGCTAGAACAAATCTCTCATCCATCAAACTTGTTTTTGGGAAATCATAAATGGGAAATCGACCCTCTTGTGGGATGATGCTTGGCAACAACTCCCCAAATGGAGTGACAATGTGGAACTTCATGAGCTCAAGACAACTATATTAAATCATAATAAATCGCTTATTTCACATTATTGACTCCCTTCATACCAAGATCAACACTAGAGAAATCAACTCCCCAGAGAGAAATGGAACCTACCCACTGATCCTTTGGAATGGGATTGCTTTTGGAATAATCTAACCTCTCGTAAAATCAAGAACAACAATCAACCTGACAAACTCAAATGAGGCCATGCACCAAGCGAGAACTTCTCAATCAAATAATCTTACAACATTGTTGTAGATCATCTTACTCTTCCCCACCAACCTATCTAGGGGAAAATATGGAAACAACACCTTTGGTCGAAGGTCTCATCTTTCCTTTGGCTCCTATCTCAAGGAAAAACTCTGACTTGGGACAATCTTACCAAGTGTGTCTTTCTAGGACCTTCTTTTTGCCACCTCTACAAAAACCAAGTTGAAGCAATGGAGCACTTGGTTAACTCATGTCCTTATGTAACAACTCTTTGGTAGCCGCAACAGACTAAGTATCAAGAACATTATTGAAAACTGGAATATAAGCATAAGTAACAACTCCATTGTAAACAGGGCATGACAACTTCTCCCAGGATTTACTCTATGGGAAACCTGAAAGGAAAGGAACAAATGTATCTTTTAGATGGAATAGATGGAAGCAAACCTTGTTTGGGTTAGAATCAAACAAGCCCTCGACAAAACCATTCTTATTCAACCATGGAAATAGGATTATTAGAATGCAAACACCTTGGACCGAAAAATTCTATCAACCCTTAAGATTGATTTCGGTTCACTCCTCTCAAGGCAAGAGACTCGGAACCCTCAACGCCACCTCCTGAATTGTTGGTCGCCTCTTCGCCCAAGATTTATCAAACTCAAGTTTGATAGAGCCTCGAAAGGAAATCCAAGACATGCAGTCTTTTGTGGTGTCTTTAGGGATGATACAAGTAAAATTATTAGCACTTACACTGCCAAACTAAGCATTGGCAATGATAACACTGCTAAATTGTTAGCCCTCGAGCAAGGATTAAGGATTGCCAACATGGAAGTTGTATCCAAATTAGTGGATGAAGGGGACTCACATATAATGATTCAGATGCTGAAACATGTTTGATAGGGCTCACCTATGAAAAAATTATCCAAATGTTGGAGACTAGAATCCACTCTGGAAACAATCAAATCTCTTCTCCCTGGAATCTCAACACTCATCCCCTCCCACATAAGAAATTCAACCAATAAAATTGTGGATAGAATGGAAAACAAGGGTGTATCGGTCTGTCAGAAAATCTTGGACTGTCCATGGGATTCCTCCCATTCAGATCTCTTAATTGAAAAATTGTTATGACCTCACAGAAGAGGATTGCTCCTCCCTGAATGGGGTGATAGCGATGTAAGGCACCATGAACATAGTACCTCTCGAGCATATATCCAGCATAACAATCAGATGGAGGGAAGATCAAGAGGTTGAAACAAGGCCTAGGTAGATGACAAGTGATGCTCTAGACATAGGCCATGAATACACTCTTTAATTATGTGTTATGGATGGTACTCGCCCATTCCTTCACCAGTTTATCTGCGCCATCATCGTTTCAACCCTTATGAGTTTGAATGATATGGTAGAGAGGTCCGCATAGGTGGTTTTGTCACTCTAGGATCATGGTACGATGACTCGTCCTCGTTGAATCATTTTTCTCAGTGGCACTCCTAGCCCACAAGTGCCTCTCCACAAGATAAAAATTGATAGTCGACTCCTTCGTCTTGCTCATTCAACTTCGAATTCTAGTCATCCTCTCTCTCTTTTGGTTGTCCTTTATTCCTCTCAAGATATCACACTCTATCTGGTTCTAATAATGGCACCCTACCGTGGTTATAGCCGAGGAGGCCAAAATCAAGCTAATCCCTCTAGAACTCCCAGTTCAAGCCCCAACCCTCTGAGTACGAGGGTGGAACAAGATGCCTATGCAACGACCAAAGCATTTCGGGAGATAATTCCACCCAATTTGTGGGAGGAAATGACAAATGTTGAGGATGAAATCCGCTTGGAGAGGAACCTCATACACTATTGGGAAATTGACTTGGAAATTTGTAGTTGGATATCGGATGTTTGTAGTTGAAGAGCTAGAGACACCAAGTATTGGAAGATCGTGGATTTATATTGGCACATAAAGACCTTTGTGGGAAAAGTCTTATAGGACAGGGAAGAAATCCTCCTTGAATTGGACGAGATTCAGTTCCAACTCCAAGAAATCAACTCCAAACTCCTTGGAAATGCTACTCAGGATGTTGCTCAGCCAATCGATCCCTCGCCCCAAATTCCTGAGCCCACTCAAGGATCAAGCGGGGTTTATCTTGCATAACTTTCTAATATGTTTTACCTCATTCCTTTCTTAGTTATGGTTTATCAAAAATGTTATATTGACTATATAAGGTCTCTTCAAAATTGGAAGTGGTTACCAGGCATTTATAGTTCAGGTTGTTGATGTTAGTGGTAGCATCAGACAAGTATTTTCACACAGGTATGTGTGTCTAGACGTGTGGAAAAAAGCCTTCTACTCTTGAATTTAATCTAGTTAAAGAAATTATTAAAGTAAATTGCTTTTATTAATTAATTATGTAATTAGTCAATTGAGTTATTTAAGAAACATGCTAAAATTACTTAGAATGCATCATGTAATATAAATATCAAGTGAGATTAGAAATAGATTGTAACTCACGATTATAAAATCAAGGTTGGGAGAAGGAGGAAGACATTTGACAGTTGATACGTGAGATTCTTGAGAGTAGAGGATTTACTTTTGAGAGAGTTGGATCAAGAAGGGTTGCGATTCAAGATCTTGGATAGGTGGAGAAGGACTTCCCTCTAGAGATCATGTCAAGGAGAAGAGAGAACAAAGGCAACACAGGTGGGTTTCAGTCAGAGGAAGCCACATGGAAGTGTTGGATCGTATGAAGCTTGTCCTACATGATATTTCATACATGTATGCAGTTCACAGAGGAGGCAATCGCTTATATACACAGTTCACAAGAAGGTGAATCATGTACACCTTGAAAAGCATGCAGTTCTAGTTCGTACAACAGGTTGGGCTTTGCCAGGTTTGTCTGTTGTTGTATTTCTCTGAGTGGGTCATTATCCTTGTTATAGGAGCCTTGATTTTAGCATAATAAAATCGTTCTCAGCATTGGTTTTCCCTCTGAGGTTTTTCCAAGGGTTTATACCCAAAACGTTTGGTGTTCTTGTGTGCTTGACCTGATTTATTTGTTTATGCTTTTGCTACATGTTTAGTTGATTACTTAGTTGTGATTTTAGTAGATAAAGAGATTTCATTTTGAGCTAATTACTGTGTGTTGGGTTGAAGTGTTAAAATCAACATGGTATCAGAGCAGGTGCTCTGAGAGGAAACCAAATACATAATTTCATATCCATAGCAGATTCATAACCAACAGGTGAAAATCGGAGGACATATTCAAGAGAAACAATCGTACTAAGGCAGGACTAAGTTTTTACATGTGTATAAAGGTGTACACAAGTCACAGTGGTGATAATCACATACATACTCTGGTAACAAGAAGGAAAATCATGTATAAGTAGTTTGCAGTGGTGACAGTCGTGTACATACGCGATTCACAGTGGTGACAGTCACGTACAAGTCTGTACATGTCAGTACAAGGGCAGTTTTCAGCAGCAGTTTATTTCCAGGGCAGTTTATCAGGTCTTAAGGATGGCCACAACACCGTTGAGAGTTGAAGGCAGATTGGATGGAGCATCCAAATTCCTATCTTGGAAATCAAGAGTAACTTTGGCATTAAAGGAGTATGAACTTTGGGAGTTAGTGGATAAAGTAGTTACTCCACCGATAGATCTGACAACTTTGAAAGCTCACAAAAAGAAGAAGATCAAAGCAGAGAAGGTCCTCCTAGATTTCGTGAAGGATCATCTAATCCCTCACCTAAACGAGAAAACAATGTCCAAAGAGATGTTTGATGCCTTGGTAAGTTTATTCCAGAGCAAGAACACAAATAAGAATATGATCTTAAGGAATAAACTCAAATCGATGCAGATGTCTAGATTTGATAATGTTACCAACTATCGCATGAGGATCACATAGGTGCGTGATCGGCTTGTAGCCATAGGGGAGAAAATGAAGGACATGGAGCTTGTGAATGTGGAATTGAATGGTCTTCCCAGGTCATGGGAACCATTCTTCAAAGGAGTTTGCGCTGGGGAAAATATCCCAGATTGCCAGAGACGTTGGGATGATTTCATCCAAAAAGAGACTCGGGAGGAGTCTAAGAGCAACAAGCAGGGAGGTAGTGAAGAGAACTTGGCTCTTGTAAGCAAGACAAATAAGGGCACAGTGATGGGGAGTCATCACAGCCAGGAAAGAAGGACTTGAGTAAAATCAAGTGTTTCTCATGTCATAAGAATGGACATTATGCATCTTTGTGTCTGGAGAAGAAGAAGAAGGGTAATGGAAATATGCAGCCAGTATCATCAACAGAGATGCAACTTGATGAGTTTGCAACAAAGTTTGAGAAGGATTACTCATTGGTTTCTTGACTTTCTACCAACACAACTATGAGGAGTACTTGATTCTTGGACAATGGTGCATCTCATCATATGAAAAAAGCACGAGAGCTATTTAGCAGTTTGATGGAGAGTGATGCAGATATTCATGTACAACTTGATGATGATGCCAAGTATGCAATGAAGGGGGAGGGAACAATTATGTTCCATCTCGAGTTAGGGGGTTCGTTGGATGCCCATGATGTGCTTTATGTACCAGGCATGAAGAAGAATTTTCTTTCAGTCTCAGTTATGGAGGACAGGGGTTTTACTATCACTTTTCAGAGAGGGCAAGTACTCATACGTCCAGAGAAGGCTAGCTCGGACAACATAGTGGTCATTGGGGTTAGAGAAGGCACTTTACATAGGTTGCGTGAAAATCTTGTTCAGGCTTTGGTACACAATAGTGGTAACCTATGTGATTTGTGGCACAGGAGGTTAGGACACCTAGACTACAAGGCTTTGTCATTTCTGAAAGGGATTGTTACAGGTAATCCATAGTTCAAGATTGAACAACAAAGAGCGTGCAGAGGGTGTGCAGTTGACAAGAATGCCAAGGCTGCTTTTTCTAGTAGAGAGAGTAGGTCGAAGGGGATCTTGGATATTATCCATTCAGATGTAAGTGGGTCGATGTTAGTAGCATCATTACAGGGATTGTCATACTATGTGACGTTTATTGATGACTTTTCCAGGAAACCTAGATCTTCTTTATGAAGGCCAAAGATGAGGTCTTCAATCAATTCAGAGATTTCAAGGCTCAGGTAGAGAACCAGACAGGAAAGAAGATCAAGGTCTTAAGGTTGGATAATGGGGGAGAGTACACCTCCAATGACTTCAAGGATTTCTTCAAGGAGGAAGGCATCAAGAGGGAGTTGATAGTCTCATACAACCCTCAACAGAATGGGGTTGCAGAGATAAAGAATTGGTTCATCGTTGGTTATGCTAGGGCTATGATACATGACCAGAATTTGCCTATGTCCCTATGGGCAGAGGCATGTAACATGGAGATGTATGTACAAAACAAGTGTCCTCACAGGATATTGGGGGACAAGACTCTAGAGAAGTCATTCCCGGGGGTGAAGCAAGAGATAGGTCATTTGAGGATCTTTGGTTGTCCAGTTTACATCCATGTGCCTATGGAGAAGAGGACAAAGTTGGAGCCTTCAAGACAAAAGGGTATATTTGTGGGGTAAAACGAGACCTCAAAGTCTTATGGGATCTTCATTCCAGCACAACATAAGACAATTATGAGCAGAGAAGTTAAGTTCGAGGAGAACTTAACATCTAGGAGTACTCAAGAGTCATTAGCAGTGACAGAGGACGAGGATCAACATGCTTTGGAGGATGAGAAACAATCAACCGTTCAGACTTTAGGTGGGGAGGAGGAGTTAGGCCCTTCCAATCTTGTTAGGAGTCCTAGGTGGCTATTGCAGACATTGAGGGATGTTGGTAAGGCTCCGAGGATTGCAGTTAGAGAGTGCAGGCCTTTGAAGAAATTTCTGAACTATATGGTGCTTATGAGTAGCATCATTGATGTTGAGCCTACCAGTTTTGAGGAAGCAACAGATCAGAAGGTATGACAGGATGCCACGGTAGAGGAGTACACCTCTATTATAAGGAATGATGTTTGGGACATAGTGTCGAGACTGGAGGGGAATTCAATTGTGAGTTCCAGGTGGCTCTACAAGATCAAGCATGTTGTAGATGGTAGCATAGAGAAGTTCAAGGCGAGGTTTATGGCGAGAGGGTTCTCCTAGAAAGAGGGACTGGACTACAAGGAGTTGTTTTCTCCAGTCACTAAGTATGCTTCTATTCGAGTTGTTATATCTATTGCTTTGGTTATGATGTGGAGGATACATCACATGGATGTGAAAACAACTTTCCTCAATCGGATCATTGAGGAGGAAGTATACATATAGAAACCTCAGGGCTTTGAGGTTGTGGGAGCAGGAATTTTTGGGAGTAAGCACAGTAAGCAAGTCAACATGGACCAAAGGGAATAACGCATGCTAGAAAATAAGGAAAACATGTGCGACAAAGGGCAAAGGAAGCAGCACGTGGCAGGATTTGTGAAAATACGACACATATGTGGACAAACCTAGCCATGTTAGGGTTAGGGTTTTGGAGTCATATTGTAAGATTTTTAACCCATTTTCTAGTATAAATAAGATGTATGAGGCAGATTGAGGGGGATCCCATATCTTTATGTGTGTATCTTGGGAGATAACTTACTCTTGAAGAGTCCTTTTGAGTTTTGAGTCTTTTTATTGTTGAGAGTTGCATAGTTTAGGATGGAGTTGATGTAACTGAGGGTCATGTCGCAAGTTGTGGAGCTTGGTGCAACGTTGGTCTGCCTCACCACTATTCACTGATGTAATGCACACGACGCTATTTTGAATAAGAAGAAGAAATAAAAAGAAGATCTTTGTGGATGTAGCCCCAGGGGGGGTGAACCACAGTAAAACCCTATGTTGCAATGTGCTTGAATGGTTTTGTTATTTTTGCAATTATGGTTAAATGATTAGATGAATGAATGGTTTTAATTATAGTGCGCACTAGAATATGTATGCAGAATGGATGAAATCATAGATCTGATGAATGGTATAATAGAATGAATGTTAAAGTAAAAATAGAAGTAAGAAGAACAACCCCAATCCCTTCCATGACTATAGAGACCTGCATCTTATAGTCACCCATAAACCATCTTGGGTGAGACTGTGTTGTGCACTCTGTGCGCGGTGTAGCCTTCTGGTTTACCAGAAGGGCCGATGGTGAAAATGGGTTTGTTGGAGAACTGAGGTAGAACTCGGGTCAGCCCATACATCCAACAAATGGTTCTGTTGTCAGCTAGAAATCAGAAGGACAACCTAGAAGAGGTTTGGTGAATAAGATGCAATGGTAGAGAGGGATGTTCAGGCCATGGAATATTACGAACCAAGAGATTGAAATATGGTTGGAGACAAAGCGGTTGGAGTTCGCGCTGAAAGATAATAACTGTTCCAGGTACACACCGTGCTAGTACCTACAGAGGTATGTGTTTATTGAATTGCATGACGTATATTTCTGCTATTTTTCAAACTTATTACAAGAGTAGATATTGAGGTTGAAGGATACCCATCCGACTAATCAAATTAGGCCAGTAGAGTGGAATACTGAAAATATTGCATGACAGGAAAGGGTTAATAATAAATTCACGCGCGGAGTGAATTTTTGGTTAGATATTATTACTGCGGGGTTTATCATTGAGTTTGCAGTAGATACAACGAAGTCACATATTGCTCCAGAGAATGAATTCTTGAAGGGACCCAGAGGGAGGTACATCAGGTCACTCTACACATCGATCAAGATCTTATTACATGATAAAGGCATGATGACCATGGAATTGGAGAACTAGATCACTCTGCATGCATGGGGGAGTTGGGGGAAGCACCAAGGAAGATCTGAGAAATGGAGAAGGCTTTGGAGAGTAGCCAGAAGAAAGAAGCAATTGACCTCATCATGATGGATGATGAACAGACCAGGGAAATCATAAGGACAATAGGTGTGATGTGCAGTGGACGCCCTACCAGTATAGGATGAATAACAAGAAGAAGGAAGTAGTCAAGTGAGAGGGCTTGGACAACGATGAGGAAGAGGTAGAGGATATCCGCGACACGGGGCAGATTGAGGATATATTGTGTGCCACATATGAGAGGAAAACCAGAGGTCATAGTCCGACAGAGAAGAAGGCTCTCCATTCCAGATCTGAATTAGTGTGGAACCCACAATCCCATGTGTGACTAAGACATCTGAAGAAGAAAAACTGGTTAACCAACAAGTGATTAGTGGTAGAAGAATTTTTACAGGACGTGGGTCCAGTGGAAACTCAAGAACTAGTGTAAGTTCAACAAGTAGCAGTGAAGTATCTACACCACGCGGAGGTGGTAGTTCAACAAATTTCACAATGGCAAGATAAGATCCAACTATTAGGTTACCAGAGTTTCGAGGGGAGGGGTCAGATGATCCATAAAATCATTTGTTTATCTATGTGAAGATATGGGCAGTAAAGCATATTACAGACGAGGATACAAAGGTTGCGTAGTTGGCAATCACATTCACAGACCGCGCATTAGATTGGTACATGGGTCTCTCAACAAATAATCCAATGGGAACGCCTACAACTGTAGCAGATGTGAAGAGGCAGTTAATAAATGAATTTCATAAACCAAGCTCAGAAGACTAGTTTATGAATGAAATGATAGATATTAAGTAGAAACCAGGAGAATCAGTCTGGGAAGTGGACCAAGAGTTCAAGAGGATAGAAGGTGAGTTAACATACACTATTACTGATACACATCATAGACATTTGTTTATTAATTCTTTGTTGCCACACTTGAAGTATCCTTTGAGACGACATAAATTCCAAAGTCAGGGTGAGGCTTTACAGGCGGCCTTACAGTTAGAGGAAAACTAATACAAGCATACAAATCCAACTGTGGAAGAGTTGAAGCAAGATCTGAAGAAATTAACATTCCAGTTGAATCAGAATAAAGGGAAGGAGAAAAGAGAAGATGCATGATGTACAATGTGCAAGACAGAAGGCCATCACAATAATGAGTATCCATTATTTGCATAGTATATAGGAGTGGGTATGTCAAAAATTTTAACTTCAGGAGGACCACAGTGTGAGATTTTCAAAACACATGGGCATGATCCCTATCATTACCCCTTGATGCAGAAATATCAGACAGTAGCGAAGCGCACATTTTGTAATTTTTGCAAGTCAGTTGGACATGAAGACAAGGATTGTAGAACCTTGGAGATGATGAAAGAAAGGATTGTAGATACATACAGGGTGCAGGCTGAACATGTAACAAGATAACCTACGCAGCCGCCACAGTATAACAATGTGCAACAACCATAGTATAACAACGTGCAACAGTTTGCAACACAACCATAGTATAATATGCAATTGTTTCAAGGGAAACGCTAGTATAATTCTACACAACAGTGTGCAACACCACCATAATAAAATAACACACAGCCACAGTACAATTAAGGACCGCAGTATGATACACCGCGCGCAGATAATTAGGGAAACAAAGGAGGCTTCAAAGGAGGAGGTCGTGGATGAAGAGGAGTTGGAGGAGGCCGATGACCAGTTGTTTGTCAAAATTGTCAGAAACTAGGGCACTATGCAAGAGACTACCCATAGCCACCTGTGACATGTATGTATTGTCGCACAACAAACCATGAAACAAAAAATTGTCCAACAATTTTGATAAAGATACATGACAAGAGGAACCAGACTAATCAGAATGTGCAATGGATCGGGGTGGAAAACAGAGAAGAAGATGGGATGAAGATTAACATAGTTACTAGAGGTGGAGCTAAGACAGGAAAAGATGCATCCAAAAAGGATCAAGATCAGTACCAGTGGGTCAGGAAGAACACAACGCCTGGACAGAAGTTTGATGCACGCAAAGAGAAAGAGATATTCAAAGAAGCTAGGAAGGAGATCCTGAAAGAAAATATTGCGTCTACTTTAGGAACAAAACCAGAAGATGAGATACCATTATATGACATGCCTTTATTATTTGATCAAACCAATCAGGAGTAGTCTTCAAATCAAGTAAGAAACTTAAGAAACTTTTTCGGAGCCTGTGTAAAATTGTTGAATGATAAAAATTCCTTACAAGTACTGCATAATTTGTTAGAAAAGTGTAACTCTGGGGAAGAAGTAAAAATAGTAAATTAGGTCCATAAGAAGAGAAGAACCAGCAGGGAATTCATATTGAATGCCAACATAGGAGATTTCAATATGGGGGATATCATACTAGACTTAGGGTCTAAAGTCAATGTTTTGCCAAAGAAGACTTGGGAAGCTATGGGAGAACCTCAACTGGGGTATTCACATATTCAGTTGAAGTTGGAAAATCAACATAGAGTGGTGCCAATTGGTAGGTTGAAGGGGATTCTAATAGATTTAGATGGTGTGCACACCATGGCAGACTTTGAAGTCATTGACATAGTGGACAATACTTCGCCATATACAGCTTTGTTTGGCCTGGCCTGGATTGGGCTTTTGATAACTAGGCTATTATCAACTTGAAGACAAGAAATATGATCTTTGAATCAGGAGAATACAGAGTTGTTGCGCCATTGGATCCCTTAAAAGGAGGCAGGTATGTGGAACATGCGACAGATAATATTCTTACAAAAGATGTGAATCAGTTATACAAAACAACCGTGCACAAAGAGGATTATATCAACCCAATTGCAGATGTCATGCTCAATTGGAGGAGTATTAGTTCTTGTGCTTCAGAATCTGACACAGGACTGGAAAACTGGCAGCAACAACTACATGAATTATCTACTAGAAGATGTGCCAGAATGACGCGGGCGCTGAGATGGGTTGGTATAGAGGTAAGAGAACCTCCTACTTTTTATGGATAGAATGATTTAGAAGTATTTTTAATGAAGTCTAAGGTAGAGGTTATGTAAAATCAGAAATTACCAACATTATATATTGCTTTAAAAGCTACACCTGCAATATGGTGGGGTACACACAAGGCAAAGATCAACAATTGGTTTCAGTGCAAAAGGTTACTAAGCATCAGATTCGGCGCAGAGCAAGAGCATAGATATGAGGAAAAATATGAGGGATTTGGACAACCTCAAGAACATGTATACTCATAGTTCAATGGAGATTAGTACCACTAGAAGAATGGCCACACCATTTCATTCACACTCTAGAAGGCATTTCAAAGAACTGGTACACAGAACAAGAACAACGCAAAGAAACTACAAACTCGGAAGAGATGCAACATAACTTTATAGTTACATTTGCATTTGAGCATGATAGTAAAGAGATAGATACAACACTAAAAGTGGTAAGAGAAAAGATATTTGAAGAACCAAAATTTGAAATAATCCCAGCATATCAAAAGCAGGATAGACAAATAGTTAAACAATTGCTACATTGTTATCACTTCGTAGAAGAAGATGATCCAACAGAAGATAATCCGCGCAATATATAGATCCCGGAAGTGGAAGGTGAAAGGGAAGTAGAAGGTTCCAAGATAGATTAAGAATATTATGTTGCACCATTAAAGATGAAGAAGGTAAACATTGGAACTACAGAAAATCCAAAGATGGCAAGTATTGGAGATTATTGGGACAATTAGATAGTAGAAAAGATCACATAGTTACTGCACGAATACAATGACTTATTCCCAGTGACATTCTCAGAGATGAAGGGATTAGTAAGATATTTAGGAGAGATGAAGATCCATTTGAAGCCAAAAGCAAGACCTATCAGACAACGACCTTACATATTGAATCCAATATACAAAAAGAAGGTGAAGACAAAAATTGACAAGATACTAGAAGTTGGTGTCATAGAACCTGTAGAAGAGTCATAATGGATCAGTCCCATGGTGGTGCAAGAAAATATGCAAGGAGGGATTAAGATTTGTGTAGATTTGAGAAAAATGAATGATGCTTGCCTACATGATCCTTTCCCTACCCCATTTACAGAGGAAGTTTTGGAGAATGTAGGGGGTCAAGAAGCTTATTCATTCACATACAAATTTTCAAGTTATCATCAGATCGGGATAGCACCAAAAGATAGACACAAGACAACATTTGCTCTAGAGTGGGAATAATTTCAGTATACAGTTATGCCATTTGGATTGAAGAATGCACCAACCATTTTTTCAATGGTAGTAGTAGCAACTTTTAAGGACTTTATTCACAACTTTTTGAAGGTTTACTTGGATGATTGGACAATGTTCAGTTTGTTGAAGGATCATGTTGAAATATTAAGGTTGATGTTGGACAGATGCAAATAGTGTCAGATATCATTGAATATCAAGAAATGTATTTTCAGCACACCTTTTGGGATTTTGTTAGGACATGTGGTGTGTAAACAGGGTCTGTTGGTTGATCCTACTAAAATTGTGGTCATAGTTAACTTACCACCACCAAAGTCAGTGCATCGATTGAAGAGTACACTTGGCCATACAAGATATTATAGGAAGTTCATAAGGGGATATGCACATATTATTGCACCGGTGGAGAATTTTTTGAAGAAGGACACTAAGTATCAGTGGAGCGAGGAATGCCAACAGAGTTTGGATATTTTGAAGGAGAATATGGTTACTGCGCCGATCTTAGTATTTACAGATTGGGCAAAAGAATTTCATGTTCATGTGGATGAATCTGCAATAGCATTAGGAGAAGTATTAACCCAACCAAGAGAAGGTGATATAGATCACCCTATTGCATTTGCAAGCATAAAGTTATCAGATTCATAACATAACTATAACACTACAGAAAGAGAAGGATTAGCTATGGTGTATGATTTGCAGAAATACAAACATTACTTATTAGGGAAACATTTCAATATGTTTACAGATCATTCAGCTCTAAGGTATTTAGTCAATAAGCCAGTGTTGGGGGGAAGGATATGTAGATGGCTACTTTTGTTCCAATAATTTGATTTTGAAGTTGTGGTGAAGCCTGGAAGATTGACTGCAGGATTGGATCACTTATCTAGGATAACTAATGGAGAAGAACCAAGTAACTTGGAAGACAACTTTCCAGATGCACAATTGTTTTCAGTACAAATAGTTAATGAATATTTTGCTTAAATTATTGAGTTTTTGAGTACAGGCTTTGCACCAAGATAATTTACTACTGCGCAGAAGAAAAAATTAGTGGTCAAAGCTACAAATGATCAGTTGACTGCGGGTCATTTATACAAACTTAGAGCAGATAACATCTTGAGGAGATGTGTGATGGAGCATGAAAGGCCTATCATATTAGCAGAAGCACATGAAGGGATTGTTTAAGGACACTACAAAGGAAAGGCTACCGCGCAGAAGGTATTGCGCATAGAAGGTATTACGCACAGGGTTATGGTGGCCAACAATTCACAAGGATTCAAAGGAATACTATCAGAAGTGTGATGTTTGTCAAAGAGTTGGGAAGCCATCCAGGAGGGATGAATTGCCATTAAGACCTCAAGTAACTTTACAAGTGTTTGATAAACGGGTAGTAGACTTTGTAGGTCCAATTAATCCACCAACAAGAATATCATGAGCCAGATGTATTATTACAACCACAGAATACTTGACCAGATGGGATGAGGCAACACTAGTAAAGCATTGCAGCGCAGAGACTGCAACGCGCTTTTTATTTGAACATGTAGTGGCAAGATTTGAATGTCCAAGAATATTAATGAGTGATCAAGGGAATCACTTGATCAACAATACAATTGAGCCAATGCTTGAAGAATTTAAAATACACCACCAAAAGAGCACTTTTTATCACCCTCAAGCAAATGGAATAGTAGAAGCCTTCAACAAGATTTTGGAGAATGCCTTGACAAAGATTTGTAATGTGAACATAGATGATTGGGATTTGAAGGTACCAGCAGTACTTTGGGATTATAGAACTGCCTGCAAGATGCTAAGAGGGAAAAGACCTTTTAGATTAGTGTATGGACAAGAAGCAATAGTTCCCTTAGATTATTTGATACCAAGTCTACGCATTGCAACAATTACGGATATGACAGAAAGGGGCGCAGTGCAGGAAAGATTGGCTCAACTAATGGAATTAGAAGAGGACATAATCATAAAAGGTTTCTATCAGGAGGTACAAAAAGTAAAGGATAAAGCATGGCATGACAGACACATCAAGAAGGAGAATTTTAAGGAAGGAGATATGGTTATCCTCCATGACAGTAAGTATTTGCAACACCCAAGGAAGCTTAGAATGCATTAGCTAGGGCCATATCAGATAAATTCTGTTGTACAGCTCTAAGACTTAGCAGGCAAGGAAGTTCAAGGACTAGTGAATGGTAGTCAATTGAAACTGTATAGGCATGGTCGACCTACTAACCCTCAGTAGATGAAACACAACAAGTAGACTTGTACATACTGTAAATAGTAGGAGTTAAAAGAATAAAAAGGAAGAGAAAAGTAAAAAAATGAAGAAAAAACCAAAAAGAAGTAGTTAGAGGAATAAGTGATAGACATGTAGTTGGGAATGACAGTGCGCAACAGACATAAAATCGGTGCGACGAAATTCATAAGACTGCGAGCAGGAAAAATAAACACCACATGACGGGATGAAGAATGACCAGAAAAGAAAGGACATGTAAGATAATTAATGATAGAGCCTATAAAAAGGGAAAAGTCAGGAAAATGAAAAACACTTGTGATTTTTGAGTGACAGAGCAAGCAGAGTGCGGGCAAATGTGATATTTTGAGGAACCCAACCGAGATCTACAGTAGATTTTTCCCAAGAAAAAGAAGATGGCACCTCCCAAATTTGGTGGTCCCAAACAGTTCGCAAGGGTGACCCGAAGGACAGGGAAGAAAATGGAAAGAATAACATAACTAACAAATATCGTGGAGTTGGAGGATGATACAACACCAGAGACTGAATTTGTTAGTCCAACAAGGGTAGAAGAAGAAAAACCAGTCACAAAAGAAATGGAAGTGGATCAGAGCGCATGAAAATCAGAAAACCCTAATGGAGGGGCAAACCCTAATTCAGAAAACTCTACAGGAGTGGAGGAGACATAAAAACAGAGTGAGGGGACCCACGAAGAAGAATCCCTGTTCGAAGACATTACAGGCCAGCAAGAAATAAAGGGCGGAGAAGAAGAAGAAGTCGAGGAAGAACTTGTAGAAGAAAACCCTATCGTGTGCCAGAAAAGGAAAATACTAGGATCTCCAAACAAACAAACCTCAGCGAAGATCATGTTACCTAATATCCCAAATGTCATAGTTGTAGTAGAAGACATGCTAGGAAAAGTGGCAAAATTGAAGTATGTGGATCATGATGTAACAGACACAACAAAGTTTCTTGACCTTGCATAGGAAATCTGTTTAGAGAACAAGGAGGAGGCAAGACCCTCAGGAAAACCAATTTTGGAGCCCACACAGTGGATCACAAGATTATACAATTCAAGTATTATGAACTTGCTGGAAATACCGCATTTCGAGCATAGTAAGAATGTGGGCCACTGTGTGAAACAACTATTGGCAAGGGTACATGGAGGTATCTTGTGGATGGATAGGCATATCCATATAGATGTAGACCTCATAGCAAAAATCAAAGGGTTGCCAACAAGCAGCGTAAAACCAAAGGATTGCTTGAAGAACAAAGCAAGAGACAAAGAGATTGCAGAAGAGGTTAAAGCGCAGTTCGAGACAAACATAGGAAACAATAGCATAGTGATAAGGGACATCAACGACCTTGCGAAAAGGTTTGCCACAAAGCTTATGGTCTATAAACCCTTAAGGAAGTGTAGAAAGGAAGAGGCCTCAGTAGGAGTCATAGCAGCAGTTGCGCAAAGGGTATAGTGTTCAATTGGGCGCCCTATTTACTGAATCAATTTTTGATAGACTACAAGGATGCACCGGATAATGGGACATAATTCCATTACTCCTAGCTATTGATATTAGTAGCATTGGTAGGCTGGCAGGAACCCAAATTCACAACCTTTCTGGACAGAAGAGGGAAATGCTTTGTAGTGTGGTATACAACCTTATGGAAAGCAAAAGACACCGAGAACCAACAAGTGAATTGTGTAGTGTTTGCAATGTTCCTGGAAGATATGCAACAGAAGACAACTAACGTGTGAAGAAACCTGATTGAAGTAGTCAAGGAAAACGAAGAAATTGCCAACTTTAAAGCTTCAAGACACCACATGTTGATTTAGGCCAAAAGAGATCCAAAGAAGAAGTGGCTAGAAATGAGGTACTGCACAACGTAGGAGGAAGTAGAATGGATAGTGAAGGACTGGCCTGTGCAGTGGAAATTTCCAGTAACACAGAAGCAAGGGACAAAAACTAAGGAACATGCAGAAGCAGGTCCATCAGAGAAGACATGCAGTCCAACAGACAATACAAGGAAGGCTGTAGAGCGCAGTCAAACTTCAGGGAGTAGCGTAATAGTCAAGAAGATAAGGAAGAAAGACATTGTATCAAGGGAAGAAGTGAAAGGAGATGGAGAGTAAGTAAAGGGAGATAGATCTCGTAAAAAGGAGGCACAAGAGGAAAAAATAGAAAAGAAGAAAACTGAAGCACATAACTCAACCCCAACCAAGAAGAGGACTGGAACATGGGAGGGGGGAATAAGGAAGAAAATGAAGTACAACAAGAATATCCCAGTACTCACTATCACTGAAGACGATGCAAAATTCATCACAGATAAAGTCTAAGATAGAGGGGAGAATATAGTACTTGCTTCAGAAGCACAAAGAGAGGAGATTATGGAGAAGTTAGTAGAATTACATGACATTCTACAGAGGTTGCAGGTCAATACAATGCATAATCCTACAATGCAGCAGAAAGAAAAAGCATAGGAAGCACCTGTACAGAAAGAACATGAAGAGACAATACATACGGTAGTAAAGGGAAGTGTCAGGTTTAAGGTCACAAAGGACATGTTGGAAGTAGATGAGAACACAACGCAAAAATAGGTGAAGGACTTAGAACATCTAGAGTTGGTTTTGGCACACATACCCACCAAGGTGTTATATGGGTTACAAGGGAGCGTGATGTAGGAGGTCTAGTCTAGAGCTAGGGCGGATGCCACCAACCTAGAGATCGACAAGGAGGTTAAGGAGATACTGTAGGTAACTTGAGAACAAATAACACTGGAGAAGGAGGAGGAGAAACAACACGCCAATAAACTAGATAATAAACTCGCAGAAGTATACAACAACATACTAGACTGCGCACATGATATGGAAGACATAGCCGAAGAAAAGATACAAAAGATTGTGCAGACAATGGAGAGATATAAGCAGGACATAGAAAAGTTAACATAAAAACTGAGTCCAAGCACTCCCCTAGAAGTGAGGGAACTGACAGAGCAGGAGGCTACTATGCATGTAGATAACATAGCGCATGAAGCTAAAGAAGTTACAGAATTGTATGACAGGACTGTGCACATTTGGACTAGCTTGGAAGAAGATGACAGTATCCAGCAGCTGGAGTAGAAAGAAGAGAAGCTAAATGTTGCAGTTCAGGATTCAAAGCAGTGACAAAAGATAATGGAAATATCCCTAAGGCTGAGGGCCGCGTAGGAGATGAAAAAATTGCAGGCGGAGGTAAAGGTCACACAAGAAGAGAAACAAGCATGCCAAACTCAGTTGGAGCCCCTACAAGAACTAGCAGTACAAATGATAACAGTGTTGGAAACGAAGAAAGCCAACATGGAACAGGCACATGCAGAAAGAACAGAAGTGCTGAAAGAGCACACGACAGTGCAAGATGTGGAGATACTGGTAGAAAAAAATGCGTAGGCAAAGGAGAAAGTGACAGATTTGGCGAAGAAGTTTCATGCACTGGTGGTAGCRTTGCAACAAGTGAACTAAGTGGCTTGAGATGAGCCACAAGTTAGTGTTGGGGGCATGTTAGAGCAGGGATTTTTGGGAGTAAGCGCAGTAAGCAAGGCAACATGGACCAAAGGGAACAACACGCTCCAGAAAAGAAGGAAGACYAGCATGACAAAGGGCAAAGGAAGCAGCGCGCGACAAGATTTGTGGAAATTCGATGCATATGTGGACAAACCTAGCCATGTYAGGGTTAGGGTTTTGGAGTCATATTGTAAGGGTTTTAACCCATTTTCTAGTATAAATAAGATGTATGAGGTAGATTGAGGAGGATCCCATATCTTTATGTGTGTATCTTGAGAGAGAACTTACTCTTGGAGAGTCCTTTTGAGTTTTGAGTCTTTGTATTATTGAGAGTTGCAGAGCTCGGGATGGAGTTGATGTAACTGAGGGTCAGGTCGCAAGTTGTGGAGCTTGGTGCGACATTGGTCCGCCTCACCACTATTCACTGATGTAATGCGCGCAACGCTATTTTGATGAAGAAGAAGAAAGAAAAAGAAGATCTTTGTGAACGTATCCCTAAGGGGGGTGAACCACAATAAAACCATGTGTTGCAATGTGTCTGAATGGTTTTATTATTTCTACAATGATGGTTAAATGATTAGATGAATGAATGGTTTTAATTACAACGCACACTAGAATATGTATGCAGAATGAATGAAATCGTAGATCCGATGAATGGTATAATATAATGCATTTTAAAGTATAAATAGAGGTAAGAAGAACAACCCCAATCCCTTCCATGATTGTAGACACTTGCATCATGTAGTCACCCATAAACCTTCTCGAGTGAGACTGTGTTGTGAACTATGTGCACGGTGTAGCCTTCTCTAGTTTTGCTAGAGAACTAAGGTAGAACCCGGGTCAGCCCATACATCCAACATAGATACATGGGAGGGAGTCTCATGTGTGTAGGCTTAATAAAGCCTTGTACAGACTCAAACAAGCACATGGGGCGTGGTATTCCAGGATTGATGGATACTTGCAAAGTATGGGATTTACGAAGAGTGAGGCAGATCCTAACTTCTACTTATTACTTGTTGGAGAGGATCCTCTCATCTTGGTTATGTACGTTGATGATTTATTTCTCACAGGTGGAGAGGATCTTATTGTAGGGTGCAAAGCAGATTTGGCTAGTGAATTTGAGATGAAGGACAATGAATTGATGCATTATTTCTTAGGGTTATAGGTATGGCAGGTATAAGGAGAGGTCTTTCTTAGACAAGGGAAGTATGTAGTTGAGATCTTGAGGAGATTCAAGATGGAGGACTGTAACCCGATGGCTATGCCTATGGTTACCAATATAAAGAAGATTGACACTTCAAATTCAGAGTTGGTGGATCCCAGGATATACAAGCAGTTGATAGGGTCCTTGATGTATTTGGTCAACACCAAGCCAGATATTTGTTTTGCTGTGAACACCTTGAGTTGGTTCATGGTGGAGCTGAGGTAGGTGCATTGGATCGTAGCAGAACATGTGCTTAGGTACCTGAGAGGTACAATGGAGTATCGACTGAGGTATCTTGGAGGAGATGGAGTGAAGTTGCAGGGAGATACAGACTCAAATTGGGCAGGTAGTGCAATAGACAGAAAGAGCACCTCAGGGTGTTACTTCAGCTTGGGATCAACAATGATTACTTGGTTCAATAGGAAGCAGACTTCTGTAACACTCAATTCAGTAGAGGCAAAGTATATGGCAGTGCGTATGGCTAGTTGTGAAGCTATTTGGCTTCACAAAATGCTTACATGATTATTTGACAAGGAGTTGGAGCCTATGGTGATATACAATGATAATCAATGTTGTATCAAACTCTCTGAGAATCCAATATTCCATGATAGGTCCAAGCATATTGAGATCATATATCACTTCATTCAGGATAAGATCTAGAAGGGAGCAGTGAAGCTTCAATATATTTCCATAGATGAGCAGGTTGCATATATTTTGACCAAGCCCTTGGAGAAAGGGAAGTTTGTATTCTTCATAGATAGACTTGGAGTGGTGCAGAAGACCTTCCTCGCTAAGAGGGAGTGTTGATGTTAGTGGTAGCATCAGACATGTATTTCAGCACAGGTCTATCTGTCTAGACGTGTGGAAATCGTCCAGAGCCTTCTACTCTTGAATTTACTTTAGTTAAAGGAATTATTGAAGTGAATTGTTTTTATTAATTAATTATGTAATTAGTTAATTGAGTTATTTAAGAAACATGCTAAAAGTACTTAGCATGTGACATGTAATCTAAATCTGGAGTGAGATTATAAATAGTTTGTAACTCACGATTATAAAAGCAAGGCTGGGAGAAGGAGAAAGACACTTGACACTTGATGCTTGAGATTCTTGATACATTCAAGAGAGTTGGATCACGAAGGACTGTGATTCAAGATCTTGGATAGGTGGAGAAGGACTTCCATCTAGAGATCAAGTCAAGGAGAAGAGAGAACATAGGCAACGCAGGTGGGTTTCAATCAAAGGAAGCTACATGGAAGTGTTGGATCGTACAGAGCTTGTCGTACAGGATTTTCGTATGTGTACGCAGTTCACATAATAGACAATCGCGTACATACACGATTCACATGAAGGTGAATCATGTACACCTCAAAAAGTGTGCAATTTTGGTTCGTACAACAAGTCAGGCTTTGCCAGGTTTGTCTGCAACTGTATTTATCTCAGTGGGCCATTATCCCTGTTACGGGAGCCCTGATTTTAGCATAATAAAATCATTCTCAACACTGGTTTTACCTCCATGGTTTTTCCAAGGGTTTATACCGAAAAATTGTGTTGTTCTTATGTGCTTGATTTGATTTCCTTGTGTATGATTTCACTGCATGTTTAGTTGATTACTCAATTGTGCTTTTAGTAGATAAAGAGATTTTATTTTGAGCTAATTGTCGGGTGTTGGGTTGAAGTATTAAAATCAACACAAACTTAATTAAGAACCTCTATCAAACCAGATGGACAAATGATCTTTACCACTGCTGTTGGTCTGGTTTCCCAAAAGGCAAGCCAATTGACACGTGAGTTTTGTATAATTTTCCATCTTTTTGATAAATTTAAATAAAACTGCATTCTTAAAAAAAAACATTATTTGGTTTGAGCTTGATCTTTGGTTCGTGTCCAAAATTTGAATCTTCAATGATCATATATTAGGGAAATTCATGCTTTGCTTCTTTTATCGATTGTTTTTTCCAAGCCAAAAAAAATAAATTTCAAAATAAATTTCAAACAATGTGAAGGACGTTTGGTGCTAGCTCTTATGTTAATTTGCCTCGTATCATTGAGACCATAGGAAAATTAGTACTTAAAAGGACTTTGTCAGTCCAACAAAAAGAACAACGATCCCTCAAAGTCTCATGAAACAGAGACATATGTGCACATGATCTCATTGGAAATTAACTATACTAACCAACATGTATAGTGGCAATTGCCTCCCAAAGGTAAAGTAAGTTGATAAAATGAAAATTGAAAAATAAATTTAAAAGAACAAAATAAATATTTAATTTGTTAATATTGAAAAGGTAAAATTGATTATTGAAAAGGAAAGCAACCATTAATTAACATCATCAAGAAGGTAAAAAAAACTTTTATATGTCTAAAATGGAGGGATACATAAATTACAAATAACAACTCTTTATTTATCTAATTTTAAACAGTCAAATAAATACACAAATATCTTATAACATTATAAAAAATTATAAAAGTTTATTATCAACATATAAAAGAATGTGACAATACACAAGTGTCAAATGATCCCTGTATATGCATCCTCATCTAAGTATGAGAGTTCAATTCCCAATTTCATTTTGACAATTGACAAAAGTTTGAAACTTTGTCACCGACAAGCACTACATGTCACAAATGAAAATGAAAATGAAAATAAATTTAAAATTTACAAAGACTAATTTTATGGAATGTACAAGGAAATAAGCACACCACTATGAATATGGAAATAAATAAATAAATAACTGGCATGGGTGGAGGTGGGGGGAGTAATAGAAAAAACATAAAATGAAAATAAATTTAAAAATTACAAAGAGGAATTTTATGGAATGCACAAGGAAACAAGCACACCACTCTGAATATAGAAATAAATAAATAAATAACTGGCATGGACAAGCACATCACAACAAAACAAGGACAAAATGCCATTCATTACAATATTTGTTTGTTGAAAGGTCACACTCTTAAATACAAAATTAATTTCAAATTAATCTCATTCAGTCCATTGGTTGTCAAACTCTTATTGGGTTGTATAAAAAACTCACGAAGATGTTGCAATATGTAATAACAATCCTTGCTTTCCTATTAGTCATTTAGCTTTCCACTAGAAATATGAATATTTTTGGCATGGAAACAAGTGCACTGTGTTGAATGGATTCAATGGATGAACTTAGTGAACTAAGTTAGAAACATAGGATCGAATCTCACTCATAAGAAATGAAAGGAAAAATCAAATACAATGACAAACATTTACAAGACAAACAATTGAAGGACCAACCATTTAATAAAAAATACTCCTATATTTGTGTTTGCAATCTCTCTCTATTTGAAATGCAAGTTTTCACTTTCTAGATAATTCAAATGTCATTTAAGGTTGAGAAGCTCTATGATAAAGTTCAAAAAATCACAGGAACATTGCTCTTATTGTACGAGATGCCTAACATGTTGTCATTTCCATCATGGGACCCAAAGCATTGAAACCCTCCTATTGACCTCCTTTTGTTGCAATAATATGTGAAACTTATTTGGCACAATTACTCGAGGGTTCCAGAGAATGACAAAGAACATACATAATACACTAATAGAGAAACCAAGAAACACAATGCCTATTAAAACCTGACATTAGATTGTCATGTATAACACTCGTCACAATAGGTTGCACACCTGGAGAGAAATTAAATAGATAGTAACAATAGTATATTTGGGTTAATGAGCGTGGGTGCTATACACATGGAAATGACAACGAAAAGTAATATTGTGTGCAATTTGTAATTTAGGTAGCCAATGAGGCTTCAATTACTCTAAACAAAATATTTAAAAACTAACTGGTCCAACTCTATGAACATCTAAATTTATTCAAAATGTATATCGATCTACATGACCATCAAAGCCAGAGGTAGCTATTGATCACCATCCCCTGTGGATTGACTTCCTTTTAAAAGAGGATTACACGCCAGATGTAAGGAAGAAGTAATGAAATAGCTTAGATGCTACAATATTCATAAATCATAAATAGAATGATGGACTTTGGACTTCTAGAATCAACAAGTTATTCACATATAACTCCTTCCAATTCACATATGCGTAGAGCTTTCCCATAACTAATCCGTTGAACCTCCACATATAACTAATTGATAGAGCTTATTTTTTGTGGAAATAGGCCCATGATTAAGTCAATTGAGTCTCTTTTTGTTTTTTCATTAGTAATAGAAATGACACCAAGGCAAGTTCAATGTTAAAGACTCTATGGAAACAACCTTTGCGACACTGTCAATGGTTGCAAAGATGTGATATCATGTTATTCAAGAGGCATATTCGGGTACTCATTCTCAAGCATCCGCTAATAAACATTTCTTTTTGATCATTCTTTCTTTCTTCTCCACAATTGGTTTTCTTATAGACACTCATCTTCTTTTGCAATCTTTGGTAACTTAATAATGAATGTTTGTGTTAGCACTCCGTAATTTATTATGGTTGTGAAAGAAATGGACAGAGGTAACCACAAAACCACTTTGAAAGCTGGGATCTAGCCCTGCCAGCTTTAGAGATGGATCTCTTTGTATGATTTAGATTTGTTTAGATTAAAATATTAGGCTAGCTATGATAGTTCAGGGTTTGTTTGTTTGTTTGAATTGTTTGGTTGGAAAAATGAAGATGGGCCATTGGGCAAATGGAGTCACAGTTTTGAATTGATTAAATACAAGATTTAACAGGCTAATATTACAGGGCAGGGTAGTCAAATTCACTAGATCCTCAAAGATTTAATGTATGGAGGAGGTGAAAAGGTCTAGAAATCCAATAAATAACAGAGCAATTAAGAATTCTGATTTTAATCTTCAGAGGAAAACATAAAAAATATCCTTAATCTAGAGACAGAGTGTACATTTAAACAAATTATGTCCTTTATCTTCTTAGAATAATTCATAATTTAAGAAACAATAGTGATAACAGAGGAAAACAAATTAACAGGCAAAAATGCACTTCATCAATCAAGTTGACACAAGTATCCTGTAATGATTGCACTGTACTAATGGAAATCTGATCAATGGTGTCTCTGTGGGCTGCTTTACAATACTAGTCCTATCCTTCAACAAATCCCAACCCTTCATACTTTGAAATAAGAAGTATTTATAAATTTATTTACAAAAGATCTTGTCATAACTAATCAGGATTTATTTTAGGGATATCTAAACTAACATATCTCTAATTACAAAAATATCAGAATGTTTTAGATCTGCTAAGATTTTTGGCACTGTTTTGATGGAAGTTGTTGATGATCTCTATTTGACTTTTGCTTCGTTGTTGGTCCTTGCTGCTGACTGTGGCTACTTGTGCATTGAAACATGGAATCAATTGATTGACTGAGTGCACGTATCTCTCCATCGAGATTTGAATAGATTTGCTTCCATCTTGGAGATGAATACCTTTTTAATGCCATTAAATATGCACATAGAGATCCTTGGAACCATTAGCAGATTTTGAGGCGTTTATTGAGGAATGAATTGATTTTTTCGATTCATCCATTGGGGATATCGTGGGGATTAATATTGAGACTGTTAATGGTCATGGGGGAAGGTGTAATTGGTTACTGAATAGGATATGTGGGGACAAGTGTCGAGTAGGGAGAGGAAGAGTGTAGGTGGGAAGGTGAGTGGTATCAAGAGTGTGGGGGACAGGTGTCGTGTAGGGAGAGGAGGAGTGTAGGCGGGAAGGTGAGCAATATCAGGAGTGTGGGGGACAAGTGTCATGTAGGGAGATGGGAAGTAACG
>ML781492.1:857963-881284 GCA_009831015.1 Picea engelmannii
TTGCATTAATAAACTGCTCCAAGTGGCCGCGTTGGCTGGGGCCGTGGATGTTTCCTCGTAGGGGTTTTACCACGTGAAAACATCGGTGTGTTGATCTTTGATCTGGTTATGTGAGTGGTTACTGAAGGTGTTCGTCCTCTGTTCGAATACCTGTGTTGTCGAACACCAAGGGGGCTTGGCCCCAAATATTCCAGACTCCTATGTGGAGTTTTGCTCACAGTAAGTCTCCCACCAATCTTTGACATGGGGGACAACCTTAAGGAGCGCAAAGGTGATCTTTTCCCTATTGGAAAAATTGTGGATAGAGAAATAACCTTCTAGTAGATTTAACCATTTTTTCAAATCATCCGCATCTATTTGACCCTCAAACACGGGAATATCAAAATTAACTTGTACCTTGAAGGGGGCGACGCTTCCAAAGTGGCCCGAAGATGTGTCTGCTGTTGTCGGCAGTCGTCGAAGGATTTGGGAAAAATTCTCCGTCATCTCGTCCCTTTGTCGTGTGAGGGCTTTCTCGAGCAACAGTTGAATAGGATCTCCTGCTCCCTTGTCTCTCTTTTCTTCCGCCATGGGAGGCTGCTGGGGTCAGTGAGGATGGTCTTTCAAAGGGTTAAGTAGTTCGAGTCCCAACTCCTTATACCTTGACCTCGTTGGGGACATGCACAAAGAAACAGATAAAGAGTAGACTGCTCTGATACCTTTGATCCAGATTATATTTGAGAATGGAATGAAGGCAGAGATATAACAAAGAGATACACAAAGATATTGCAAGAAACACAGAGATATAATAATGCACAATTTCTATTAATGAACTAAATGTACAGGAACTGTAAAATGCAGAGTGAACTGAACTCGCTAGAATGGTGGTAGCATATCTCTAAGAAGAGATGTGATGGCTATGCGCATTCGCAAGAATATGTCTTGACAATGAGGCTCTAAAGGTCTTTTTAACATAAAGGATTAATGAGAAAACCCTAAACATCCAAAACCCTAACCCTAGAAGATGAAATGCCAAAAGGTTTGTGGGCCCCTATGGGGGTAGTTGATATGTCAATTTCCCGAGGGCATAACTTTTGCATACGATCTCTGTTTGGGCCCTTGGTATATCGTTGTAAAGGTCTAGCCTAGAAGTACAGATTTTGTTCAGTCTAGCATGTCCCTTTAGCTAAACGCTAGGTGCTGCCGCGTCGAAAAAATGTCTTTTAGGGCCTCAAAATGGCTCTGGAAGTTTAGTACCCAAAAACCGTAGAAAAACTGCCAAGGTGGAAAACTTTGTTTTGAGATAGTGGAATAGGTGGGTGGCCATTGATATCCACCTGGATTAGTTTGTCTCCATGATTAACCTGCCTTGTCTCTCCCTTCCACTTATACTCCCTTTTATTTATCTCGTGCGCACCCCTTCACATGTCCTCCTCTCTCACATTACTTGTTTTTCCACATGTGCACATGGTTCCATCGTACCATGCGCCTTATATTATTATTCATGCACCACACTCCCACTACCCCTCCCTTTTGTGCATGTATCACTTCATTCTTAGCACATTATCCCTATCTACCCAACTCCCTCTTCTCGTATGTGTCACTCCTATCATTTTCCTCTTTAACTCTTTCTTTAGCGTGTATCTCCCTTTCTCCTCACATAATCCCTTACCCATGCGCATCACTTAAGTGCATTCTTCCTCCTCTTCCTCAAGTCTTCAGTTAACTCAAGATCTCCACATGTGTCTACACCGTCATCACAACAGTTACACATTGAGCTCAGGGTCACTTTACCTCACTTACTCTTCTCATGCACATGACCTCCGGATGAGCTATTATTGGGATATGCGCCCTCATTCTTCTATATAATGAAGACTCTTCTTTGTTGTTCAGGGTTGACTTTCTTCAGTAGCAGTAGTTTCTCTCTCTTTCTCTTCCATTAGTCTTTCTTTTTTATAGTTTCTAGTCTTTGTAGGAACAATACTCTAATGGTTTTTGTACTTGTGTTTAGTGGTGCAATCAGCCCTTTGGCAAGAGCAAGAATGAAGTTTTGGTGCGCTGGTATCAAGCTGTCGGATCTTGTTGGTATTGTGATCGATTTTTTATGCATTGTTAGAAGTTCTGGCCTATTATTGTGGTGTTTCAGCCTTGTAAAGTGCGTCTTTCCATTTCTTTCCATTTCTTTCCATTCATTAAAAAACTAACGCTCTAGGGTTTTTTGTCCAAGCAAATTTCAAGTCATGTTACTTAACCCTTTGGTAGCTTAACCGCTAGCCAAAGGCACTTTTTCTTGCTGCTGTTTTCTGGTTATATTTGCAGATTTTCGAGGTTTAGATTCTAGAACAACATGAAGGAAATTAGGGATACACCCCCAAAGTTGGCTGCATTAGCCCAAACGGAGAGGAGACTTGCTGGTGACATCTGGGCATTTTCTCCTATAATTAGCCGCTTTTTTACCACTGATTTTACTTCATTTCAGATCTGATTTATGAGTCAAAAAGTGTGCTAACACGATTGCACCTGGCCTGGGCCACACCAACCCTTAGCTGGTTGGATTTTTTAGGTGTCTCCTCTTGACTACAGCAGGTTACGAACATGGGTCGCCCTACAAACGAAACCCTTCCAAACCAATCATGCTAGCGGGACTTGACTGAAGTTTATATATTATAACTTTATAATTTAACTTATATAATTTCATATATTACAACTTTATAATTCAACTTATACAAGGTTATAAATTATACTTTATAATTTATCTTATATAAGTTAATTAATATATTAGATTAATTATTAGTTATAACTTATAAGTATTATATATGAATTATTTCATATAAACATATTTAAAATTTTATATATATTTTAATTTTTATATAAATTTTATTTTTAAAAATTATAAAAATATATTTATATTGTTTGTACTTGTCGTTTCCCCGCTGTGTATGGATCTTAGCTTTTCAAAAATCTGGTGTATCTCTATCTATATACATATCCGAATCTTGGTAACTTAGACAAAAGGTAATGTAATCCATGTAACCTTGCCTCAAATATGTGCCAATTGTGCCCAAATGGAACCTCATGGTGAGATGTGCTTATGAAAAACCTAAGTGTCTCTTGCAACTTGCAATTGCCATTGAACTCAAAGGGTCTTTTGCTGTGTTTGATGAGAGGAAAGCTTCTGAAAATGCGAGATGACCCTTGCACCTTTAGAGGGTAACAAGTTTGTTGATTTTGACTAGGCAAGGGGTGCCAATGACAAGAAGAGTTCTCCAGGTTGTTGCTTCCATTTGGGTTTAGGAGTGATATCTTGGTTCGATAGGAAGCAGGCATTAGTGGCATTGAGTTTAGAGGCAGAGTACATGGCAGTCAACATTGCTAGTTGTGAAGCCATTTGGCTTTGCAAGTTGATAACAGAGTTAACAATTGAGATGTTCAAGCCTACTATGGTCTACTGTGACAATTAGAGCTGTATCACACTCTTTGAGAATCTGGTATTCCATCACCGCTCCAAGCACATTGACATTATGTACCACTTTCTCTGGGAGAGGGTTTGGAAGGGAGTAGTGGCTCTAAAGTATGTTCAGACATGTCAACAATTTGCAGATATCTTGACTAAGCCCCTGGCAAAGAGGAAGCTTGAGATGTTTAGGGAGACACTGTGTTTGGTGAAGAACACTTTCCTCCCTAAGAGGGAATGTTAGTTTTCTGATCTTGTTAAGCTCAAACAATCTTCTCCACTAGGGTGCACTTATTGCAGGTCTATTCTGCTCTAGCTTGGCGCAGTAATAATGCAGATCCATACAATAGTGACACACTTTAGTAAGGTCCATCTCATATTATGTGTAGCAGTCCTAGTAGAGAGAGGGGACAACACTAGTTTTCAGTGTGGAGGAATAGTTATGTAGGAGAGTAGAGGGCACATGCAGGCCTTAAACATGCATGTGCCAATCTTAGTATATTTCTAGTTTTGCCACTTTCGGTTAAATCCAGTTTACTGCTGTTCTTGATTTAACAATTCCACTTTTTCTTTTGTTAGTCTTCAGTTTAGTTCTGTTTTAGATTGCATGCATGGTCAAGTCTTTTCAACAGGGTGTAGATTCCAAGGTTTCCTAGGGCATTTGCATGGGAGTGGTCTATTTTGGGATGAGGGTGCAGATCTCTAGGAAGCAATAGTAGTTTGCTTGATGCAGTTATCTCCAGAAGGAGGCACACTTCTCTAGGCACTCTTATCCATGCAGCTAGGGCGCACTAGATGTTCAGATTAGGATTAGTGTTTGACACTGTCAAACACTGTTTGATTAGTGTTTGCATGTGTCCAGATATGTTGTAGCTTCCCTCTTTTATCTATTCTATAAAGGAGATGTAGGGCGCACCAATGTGTTGGTTAGTGAGTTTTTGGTTTTGAGCTATTGCAATGTATTTTCTTCTTTTTCTATTCAATAGAAGATATATACGATTGAGAGTTCGGATTTGTGTATTTATTGATTGAATTTTTCAGCAATACGTGTCTATAAGTTAGCGTACTAAGCTCTATTGTTTTGATAAAAGCTTTCAAGTTTTCAGCTACTAGGATTTAGGTCATTCTTTCTAAATGCAAAATCTGCTTACCATGGTCTGAAAATTAATGGGAAATTCTGCTCTCATGAGGGTGATGAGGTAGCTTGATGGAGTACTTGCAGGATTCCAAAATTGTGGTTGTGGAGGAGAGAAGTTGCTTGAGAAGAAGTTGTAGGCCGCTTGATGGAGTACTTGTAGTATTCTAGAATTGTAGTTGTAGAGGAGAGAAGTTGCTTGAAAATAAGTTTTCTTTTATGTTTTTGTCAGTGAAGTTTTAATAGTATTGTAGCATTAAGAGGGGTGTTGGAGTATAAAGATCCAATATAACTCAATGCAAGGATATTGCAATAAAGTCACGTTATATAAGCGACTTTAATAAAAATTCATTATGTTAGATATTAAGTTTAATTGGTGTCATTAGCAAAAGTCAGACTTTAACAAAAAATCATTATGTTAGACACTAAGTTTAATTGGTGTCATTTATAAAAGTAAGTGAGGACATATAGTTAGTCCAACTATTTATGAACCAAATAAAAGAGAATCGATGTTATTGTATTAGATGACTTATCGATAATAAAAAATTTATTTCTGTATCTCTTGTTTTGATGAATGTTTGATGTGAATGTTCAACAATGGATGCATTCACCAAGTGCACATGCACCAATGCATTCGTTGCATGCACACACTTTGGCTACCTTGGATTAGTGATGTTGCAGGAGTCCCTCAAAGCACTGAACATAAAACTAAAACTGACCATGAGATCTTGATGTGTTAGTATGTTTCGTGGGTGGCCTTCTAGATGCCTCTTTTGCCTTGGGTGTGGGTAGGATCCTGTAGAAAATATCTTGACACTCCTCTTCTATTGACTTGGAGTCAATTTCTTCAAAGGTTCTGGTCTTTTCCCTTGTCTATGCCCAATGTTCAACTATGCTTCTTCTAGGCAATGGATGTTGTCTTAGAAAGTCGTCCGTGCATTTTCTATCCACCTCCTTCGACGATGGCGTGTACCTTTGCACATGGGTCTTCCAACCCCTTCTCTTCATTATCTATTTGCCCTTCCCCTTTTCCAAAGACCCAAAGCCTAGATGTCACATACACACTTTGGGATACCATGGTGGCTATAAAATCCTTGTTAAAAGATAATTACTATAGAGATAGTCAAACACTTGAATACAATGAAGCCTTCCATGAAAATGGATTTTTGCTTTCTAGTGAGCCTACCATGAACCCCCCACTACCGACTGGCCTTCTTCCCAATTTAGAAAGATCAAAATGCATATGCACATAAGGCTTTGATTGGCCATAATTACTCGTTTCCTAGCTTTGAGCTTGGAAATACCAACATCCAACATCCTCTCATGTTGAGTCCATGTGGCCCATCCACTGCCATTATCAATTCTTTACCCCTTGTTATCTTTGCCATCATGTGCAAGATCACTTGAAAGTGATAAGATATTGGCGGTCATCTCCATCGACCACATCATTAAGTTTTCATTGTTTTTTTTTAAATCTATTTTATTGACCTTAGCACCAACCCAATTAAATATATCTTATTAAAATTGTTTTATTTTAAATAATTTGATGTAACAACCTATGTCAGACAACCCTTATTACAATAAAGCAAAATCATATTGTGTAAAGAGGATTTGGACTTGATTGAAGAATTGCCAATCTTTTGATTTTTGGTCAAAGTTATTGGACTTTAACTTGAAGAGAAATCACTAACATATTCCCACACAAATGAAAACAATTCTATCTTCATTCATTTTAATTTATCAAGGTGTGCAAAATGGCCCTTTTAGTCAAATTTGTTCTTTTAAAATTTTAATAGAGCTTCTGAAAGGTAGCAGTGCCGATACTAGTTCACAACAAAAATAAAGAAAAAAGAGAGATGTGAGAGAGCAAGAGTGCAAGGATGCTTAATTCAAAATTGCACATGCACTGTAGACTCTTTGGTATTACACATAAGTACACATAGTACAAAGTGGTGCCGTAATTAGACATTAAGGATAAGATTATATAGAGGATGAAAATACTCTAGAAGATAAGATTTAGATATAAATCTTGTCTAGGTTTTGTTATATGACATAGATCACATGAGAAGGCCAAAAATACACGAGGACTAAAACAATGGCCGTGCGCCCAGAGCAATATGCCAATAACTTAATATCTATGTCATACCATCTTCCCCTGCTTAAGGGAAATTGTCCCCAATTCTTGGTGCAATTTAGGAAACTTTGCTGAAAGGTGGATTGGGAGAACCACTTGGCTTATGAGGGTTAGGTGCTTATACAACTAGCCAAATTGGTAGTTGTTTGCTTTGTTTTGGTAGTCTTAGTGTTGACATCTAGCAATCTATCTTCCTTAAGCGAAAGTTGAGCCTTTGGTATGATGTCTTGGGGATGGGGAACTTGTATATTGTCTTCTAGTAATGGTGGTGTATATAACTTAAGTTGATTGACATTTACCACGTCTTTTATTCCCAACGAGTTGGAAGATCCAAGTGAACAACATTAGGTCCAATATTTTGAGTGATGGCATAAGAACCATATTGAATGGACTCTAGCTTGTGATCACATTATTGCTTGAATCACTCCTTGTCCAAATGCGAACATACTTTGTCACCAACTTGGAAGTGATAGAACCCAATGTTTCTCATGCATCGCTTTATACTTTTTTCCAAGGAAAATCTTGCGAGAAAACTCAGGGGGGATGCTTCCTCACATTTGTGGATGGCATCCCTAGTAAATCTGTTGGTGTAGACTAGTGCGTCTTGCTTAGGGGGATTCAAACCAAGCACTTGTTGGCACAAAACTAGCCAAATTCCCAACAACATTGGTGACAACTCGTTGAGATAATACCTTGGGCTATGCAATGCTTTATATATGTGTTGTATTTATAATAGAATATCCTTGACTTTGGGGTGGACTTTGGCTATGTTCTCTACAAAATTGGAAGCTTCTTCCTGCTCCTTTTTCCAATGAGGTGTGGATGGGGCAGATGAAGCAACTAGAACCTCACATGCTGTAAGAGGTTGAAAGCCATAACATACCTCAAAAGAAGAATGATTGTTTAGAGAATTAGTTGCTTTGTTGTATCCATGTTGGAGCACGTGTAGATATTGTTAGTTTTACTAGTTGCTCAGTCATTCTCCTTCACAATGGCATCGTGCACTTAGTAGATCCACACAACATTGATTTCTGTGTAGCATGATGGTTTTTAGACGAGGGCACAACAATAGAGAAAATGGGAGGTGTAACACTATTTTGTAGACTTCCATTAGCAAGGGCGCATGCATGCATGTGCCATCCATAAATAGAAAGTGTTATTTTTATCTTTAGTTAAAGTGTTGTTCTAAAATGTGATTTCCAGTTTAAGGAAAAGTGCTAATCCATAGGAGATAAAGCGCTGCTTTGTGTTTTTGACTCTCCCTACAAGGCGTAGTTGACTTGAGGATTGAGGCACATGCATTCATGCATGTTGGGCACTATATTCAAGGCACCTAGGGTTAGGGTCTTGCATATATTAGGTGAACTTTATTTAAATTTAGTAGAATGTGATTGATGTAGTGTTAAATACTAAGGTTAGAGGTGAGGTGGTTAAACTATCAACCATTTATGGGTGTTATAAATATAACAATGAGATATTATGCAAAGATGGGATAATGCACTTGTATGTTGGGTAGCCTATCTATCTTGGGCTCTCATGGATATATTTGTTGCAATGTTGATATATAAAGACATTTATTATTCTCTACATATGTATGCTTGTATTATGCTTAAGTATGCACTGAAAATTTTACTTAATTAAAAGATTATCCATAAAATAAAATTTATCCTAAAATAATTTAGAAGATAAACTTTTGAGATAAAACGTATGTAGCAGGGGTATGTCCCAAGATATGCAAACGAGGATGGGTATGTGTACCTTGTACTCAATACACATACGAGTACATACCCTTGCGTACCATTGCCACTCAAGTACATTTGAGTATGACCCAACGCGTTTAAGGAGACACACCTTGATTTGGGTACATGTACCCTTGAAATTGGGTACGTTGGTGTGGATTTTCCAAGTAAAAATAGACTTTTTTGAAAAAAAGCACAAAAAAGCAAAAAGGTGGCCCAAGCTTGGAAACCCTAATCTACTACTTTTTTGACCCTTTTATGAACTAAAAAACCCTAAAATGTAACTTGTTTTCAAATTTTCATTCATAGTTTGAAGAGACCAATGGTCCAACAAACAAAAAGAATAAGATTAAGGATTTTGGTGCTTTATTTCTTGCAAGGAATTCGTGGACAGTAGTAGAAATTGAAGAGGTTAAGTGCACAATTGCATATAGTGTTAAAATTTTCAGCTGCAACGGTATTTTCTCAACATTTTCAACATTCTCTTACCTTCAAATTTCACTTTCAGATTTCTATTCTTCTTCTTGAATTCTTCACTCAAATTTCTCCACCATGGCTTAATCGAATCCTTTCTATCCATTGTGGAAATATGTTGAGAGGACAAAGGGGCTTAGGGGTGCAGGAATTCCTTTCTTGCAAGGAATTCGTGGACAGTAGTAGAAATTTAAGAGGTTAAGTGCACAATTGCATATAGTGTTAAAATTTTCAGCTGCAAGGGTATTTTCTCAGCATTTTCAATATTCTCTTACCTTCAATTTTCACTTTAAGATTTCTATTCTTCTTCTTGAATTCTTCACTCAAATTTCACCACCATGGCTTGATCGAATCCTTTCTATCCATTGTGGAAATATATTGAGAGGACAAAGGGGCTTAGGAGTGCAGGGGGAACATCAAAAAGCAAATGCAATATTTGTTGTGCACATTGGCAAGGCACCTATACAAGGATTGGAACCCATTTATGAAAATTCGAAGAAATGGTGTTGAGTTTTGTACTGGGCCAATTGATAAATTCCTTGAAGCACAAAGGGAGCAAGAAAGGGGTGAAAGTTTGGTACCCAAGAAAAAAATATCACACCCTATGATGACTCTGAAGAGGAAACAATGGCATTTGATGATGAATCTTGCGTTGATGAGCATGTGCCTTCAAAACCATAAAAAAATTCCAATGACATTGCGTAAGAGAGCTAAGATGGGTGGCATTTATGATATGTTCAATGTGAAGGTGAGATGATATTAATCTTCCAATAGCAAGATTTTTCTTGCATGTAGCATCCCTTTCAATGCAACATGCTTACCCTATTTTGATTCTAAGTCGTGAGTATACAACTTGTGTAGTTCACAACCACGATGCACTCGTTGTATCCTTTGTTTAATGTCGCTTGTGATCAAATGAAGCCCTACTACATATCTATCCCATAGCAAAAATTCCTATAAAGGACATACTAAAGGAGGGTTGAGGTCTAAGGAACTTGTCTAGAGAAATTATTGCTGCAAATATGAGAAGATCATGCCAAATTTTGCACTTTAACTTCACACCCACTCTGTGCATTTGTTTCCACAACCTAGCATGTACATGTTTATCCTTTGTAATTGGAGTAAATGCCCATATCTTGTCTATCCACCATTCATGCTAAATGATGGACACAAGTAGTGTTGTGGCTCCTTTGTAGGATTTGAGTAACTTTGCCTTCAGTTTAAACGCAATGGTCCAAACCTGGATTGATATACTAAGAAGCGATGCCCAAGTTGACCTACAGTCTTCGGAATAGTGAGAAGTTGACATTGCTAGAAACGTCCAAGTATGGATGTCGTGGGATGAATAGTATGCTCAGCTTCATTGACAACTCAAAGCCTACTAACCTCCTTGAAAATAAGATAAAATTGTCACCTCAGTGGACAAAGGTCAAAATGGTCCCAACTAATACCCTGGATGACAAATTGTAGGTTGCTACTGTAGTAGAATTATTTTTGATATTGGATAGTATGTGAATTGTCTCCCCATGTGGTATAATATGTTTGGCCATTCTCCTTGCTTGCATGTTATGAATTTATCTTTAAGGAGGGATTATCATAATGTCTCTTACTTACGCCGTAAGTCAATCTTAGTGGGTGATGTTAGTATGCTAAGACATAGGTCTTATTAATAATAATAAAATAAAATATTATATTATTATTATTATTACCATATGATTTGGGTGTGATTGACTAGTCACAACCCTTCCTGTATTGCACTATATAAACGGGTTATCTCCCATTATATTGATCATCGCTCATGGAATATTGTGTTCATTGATATGTTTGCATAAGGGCACATATCATTTTTTTTGTAAGTTAGAAAAGTTGTATTATTTGCTATAAAAATTAACATACTAACTTAAGTTTTGCCGATGACTGGGTTGCCATGGAAGGAAACCAACATATGTTCAAACTTCCCTGAAGAGTAAAAAAATAAGACAACCACAGATGTTTAAGTTTGGTCTACAAAATTTAAATTGATCACTGGATAAACTAATCTACTGAGAACCGAAACAATTGAAAGGAAATCTAAATTGTACCAAGAACTAGGACTGCTTTTAAACTGGAGGAAGAACTCGATCATGCTGTGGTGGTGGTCGGCTGCCCATTGACAGTGGAATAGGCATGCGAAGCAAGACGACGTCCTGTGCAGACATCTCAGGAGATGGAAGCTGAAGATCCGAGCTTGCATGCAGATCCATGAGCCACAAGACATGCCTTTTCAATTGCTCAATGCTGTGCTTTATATCCGCCACCTCACTGTGTGTTTCAAAGACCAATTGCAGAAGCCTCTCGATGGAACTGGTGATGCTTGGAGCATGAAATTATTTAGAGTCAGCGGGCACGAAATCGGGTTGATGGAAGGCTCCTCAGGGGTTCACAGAATTGACCAGAGGGAGACTTCAAACACAAGAAGAGCCCAAAGGAGTTGGGCATGGTTGGCCACCAGCAGTCGTGTCTTCAAAGTCCACATCCACCAACTCAACTTGACATCCCCATATCTCAGCTGCCTCTGGCATGGACAAGTCACTGCACTCAACAGACGAGACCCCGCGATCTTGGCTAGCCATGCGGTTTCTGGAATTACCACTTCGTCGTAGCTGACCTCTTTGTCGAACTCGCGGCATAAAACCCACGAAAATGCCCACAACACCTTTGCAAACGTAAGGTAGACTGCAAGATACAAGCCTTAGAGCGTTGGCAGAGGGCGTCGCTGGAAGGAAACGAAGCACAAATGAAACCATTATCCTTCGATTAGAGTGTCTTTCCTATTATACCTGGTATAGTAATTTCCCATTGCATTTGGAGTACCCACGTTCTCAAGCCCGAAAATTCTCCCACGCTTCGGCTTATTGGGGTTGTTAATATCCCAGCTCATGATAGGATAGGGAGCCTTGTCCTTAAATGCTTGTGGATTGTCGCGCCCCCAGGTGGCGGTACGACAATCCCTGTGTTGCATGAGTGGCTTAGGCTTAGACTGCTGACACGCCTTCAAGGGGACCTAAGGGACCTAACTATTTCTTTGGAGAAATAGTTACTCACTTGCCTGCATATTAAGTGTTTCAAGTGAGGGTAATTGGTACCTTGCTCACCACCCCATGGAATTTCCCCCTCTTCCCCGATTTTCGGATGGTGGATGGTAGTAACCACCGGTGAAAATATCGACTGGTAACCCCAAGGGACTCAATGAGATTTGATATCGAGACCTCCATGAACTTTCGCACAAGAGCATCTACCAATTGAGCCAATCCTTCGGGCTTTTTACATAATCATCCTTATACAAAGGGGGTCTAGTTTAAAATCTCATAGTGGGAATATCTTCATGAAGAAGAAGATAAGAAGACATAGGGAGGTCATTCATGCTCCTAAAGTTGCTTCTCTCATTACACGGAGTTTGAGATGCTTTAATTTATGTCGTTTATGTTCCAATTGCTTGAATGATGGTAGACCTGTGATCGTGCAAGTGGACATAGCTGGTACAAGACATGAAGATGATGGTGGACACCCAATTGTGAAGATAGAAAGCGGCCAATGTTGAAAATGACCAACAAATCCATTATGAGAGAACAATGTAAACTTCAAAAATTATTTCTAGCCGATGTAATTGGTCTTTGGGCAAGAAAAGCTCATTGTTAGCTTTATCATTAAAAAATATAAAATGTTTTTTTAGTAGAATTTGATTTCATTGTCAGCAGGGACAAATCTCATCTTGCAAAGCTGTGAAGGTGTTGTAAGCATGAGAGAAACATACTGCAAAGGTTGGGTTTATTTATCCAACAATTTATTAAATCTACTCTTCTTTGATAGCGGTTGAAATTTACCCCCGGCCAACGACATATACACTCTTCTCCCAAATCCATTTTTCTCAGCCTGTGTGACGACTTTGTACCTGTCGTTTTGCATGGATCTTAATATGATACAACAAGACTTGTTTGGAAGGGGCAAGGCAATGACTTTCTGTCCAAAATATTGGCAAATTTGATGGAGATGAGACGAAATGTGTAGCAATCTCTTTTTGTGGCAATATCTTTGAGCTTCAGAAATATTTTCCTATGTCTATAATTCACCATCGCTGATAATATTGGTGTTGTTAGATTCACCATCTCGAGAATTTAAATGGGTTTCTAATAGATTTCAAGCTCATTACATACTGGGAGAAGATCTCAATGAATCAAAGAAGAGGTCATGATGCATTGGACTAGAAAAAATGTCGATAATTTTTTTTTTTAGTTTTTTTTAGCTTTTTAATGTTATGTAAATTAAATTAAATTTCAGATTATTTTGAAATCTGCCCTCTAAGATTAAAGGGCATGGTTTTTTAAAAAAAGGAAGGGGTTTATTTAAAAAAGAGATCGATGATGCTGGCACAATTTACCAAAGAGGAAATGGTAATGTGGAAGATAAGCTATGAAGCTTAGAGTTCAAACGTCTTATATTCAACCTATGTGAATGCATTTTTGAGTTATTTATAAAGTTTTTATTTTCAGCTCACATTAAATTCTTGAACAAGTGGGAAAAATGAGAGGTTTTCTGGGAGCCGTAACTTATGTTACAAGGGGAGTTTAGCAGTGATTTGAGTCACATTGAAAAGAGGACTCCATAAGCTGTCTAATGAATGATTGCATGACAGGGCTGGCAAAGTTTTGACATGTTTTCTTAATGTTCGGAAAATTAGTCAATTTTTCAAAATTGCATTGGTGACTTGCTAGATTGCCTATAACTCTAGGAAATTCATGTTAGAATTCGTAGCTCGGAGGTACTTCTGCATTGGCGGTGCCTAGCATGCGGAAGTGACCGAGCACACTTTCTCCATAGTGACTTTATAATATGTTTTTATAAAGTAACTTTATAAAGTGTTTATATAAAGTTGGGTCTTTTAATTTTTAAGTGTAAAAGTGACTTTATGATGTTATGGGTTACTTTAGTGACTTAAGTGACCTCAACGAATGATTAAGTCCTAACAGTTGATCACATGAGGGCAAGATCTAATCTTGACTGTCAATCTCATTGGAAGACCAAGGGTTAGGGTAGTTACACTTTCAAATTAGATAAAGGCAGCTCGTGAGGGAGAGAGGGGCACACTTTTTAGGAGAGTGAGAGGGAAGTTGAAGAGGCACGACTTTCTAGAGAAGTTCTTTGCTTGGAGGGAAGAGCTACAACAAGGGTTTTGGCATGCATCCCTAGGAGAGGGATAGGCACGCAATCCAAGGAGCTAGTTCAGCATCAAGTATAGTCCGTACATCTGATACAGAAGGGGACACACAGCTATGTTTGTTGGCCGTACAACAAGGTGGCACAGAAATCGAGGCTGTTAGTTAACAACATATTGGCACGATTTTCTATGTAGTTTGCTGAGGTTATTCTGTTCTGTACCGTAGAGTTTTTCTTGGCACACGTTTCTAGGCAGTTCTAAGATTGTTTGTGGTAGTTTGCTGGTAGTTCTGGGCTGTACATGCCGTACAATCAAGGCTATTTTCCCAAGACAGTCTGACACTATTTTCTAGAGGAATAACTTGCTGAAGTGAGAGATAAGTTTGTGTATTTTATGTTGATGCTATTGCTGTTGTAAAACTCTGATTTTTCCCTAGAGTTGAATAAAGAACTATTCTCCTTAAATGTGTCTTTCTTTTCTTGAGTATTCTTCAAGTGGCATTGTTCAAATTTTTGTGCCAAATGAGGTTTTCTGTCTGTTGTTAAAGAGTTATTTCCACTACTATTTTATTTAAGTACTTATCTATTATTGTTTCTGCTCATAAAGTACAATTGTGTTGCTGTTGAAGCTTTATAGCAGGCTGAAATCTAATTTAGACTAAGTGTTATTCTGAGATATATATATTTTCTACATGGTATCAGAGTAGGTGCTTTGAAGTTTAGTGGACAGTTTGGCACTTGGGACAACAAGTGATTTGCTGGGGCTTTTTGCTTGGAAGAAGGGGGAAAGAAGGTTCTTTGTTAGGTGGACAAAGATGACTTCCGGTACCAGGTTTGAAGATAGGTTGGAGGGGATCTCCAACTACCTGCAGTGGAAGGTGAGAATCACAAGTGTTCTCAAGGAGAACAAGTTGTGGTTGTTTGCAAACACCGTCGTGCCAGTACCTGCGTCAGATCCCATAGCTCTGGACGTCCAAGAAGTGAAGGAAGCCAAGGCTTAGAGAATCATTTTGGACGGAGTCAGAGACCACCTTATTCCACATTTTGCTGCGAAGAAGACAACCAAGGACATGTGGGATGCACTGAAGGGTTTGTATGAGGCAAAGAATGAGAACTAGAAAATGGCTCTTCGAGACAAGCTCTGTAGTACTAGGATGACCAAAGGAGAGAGTGTGGCCTCCTACCTCACCCGGGTTGCATAGGTGAAGGACGAGTTGGTGGCTGTCGGAGAAGTTATTCCAGACTTAGAGTTAGCCATCAAAGGCTTCACCAAGGAGTGGGAGGTTTTCGTTAAGTGCGTGGTGGTAAGAGAGAAGCTCCATGACTGGAGTAGATTGTGGGATGACTTTACACAGGAGGAGATTCGGGAGGGGTCTCAGGAGAAGGAAGTGGATGGTGCAGACGACAAGAACATTGCTCTTGTAGGAAAGAGCAATGAGAAGAAGAAGGACATGAGCAAAGTGAGATGCTTTTCATGTCACAAGACTGACCACTACGCTAGTTAGTGTCCGAACAAGAAGAAGAAGAAGCAAGAACCATAGGTGTCAGCATCAACAAAGATTGCTGATTTTGCTGAGAAATATGAGGAGTTTTCTCTCATGATTGGTCTTGTGAGCAGTGGTTGCCTTGTGTTCGAGGACATTGAAGTGTGGTTCGTGGACAGTGGAGCTTCTCGGCATATGACGGGAATGAAGTCAATGTTCCTTAGTCTTTCAGAAACATACTCAGATTGCGTTGTTGACAGTGGGGCCGACTCATAGCTTGCAATAAAGGGGGTTGGAAGTGTTAGATTCCAACTAGAGTCTGGAGGTTTTCTGGAGGTTGCCGGGGTGTTGTATATTCCAGAGATGACAATTAATTTACTCTCAGTGTCAGCTCTGGAGGTTGATGGATTTGGAGTTGCAATCTACTGTGGTCAGGTATTGTTATAACAAGAGGGAGCGACTCTAGACACAATAGTGTTGCTTGGTGCCAAGTATGATAGGCTGTACAAGTTGTTGGGATGACTTGTGTCGAGGTCCAGTGGATTTTTGGATTTAGATTCTGTGTCGGAGAGTGGGCAGGTTGCACGAGAGAGAGAGAGAGTTGATACTGGGGACTCAGTCCTCTTCCGGGACTCTCCGAGGACTCGACATGCATGAGTTGACACAGATGGATGCTCAGGAGAGTGTGAAGTTTGCTAGGAGCATGTCTTCAGTTCATAGATCAACGGAGGTAGCAATAGAGGCTTCCAGTGCAGTGGGAGTAGTGGCTTCCTGTTCAGGGGGAGCAGAGCCTTCTAGTACAGAGGGAGCGGCTATGGAAACTGGTGAGTTGGAGACGGATTTTGGTGGAGGTACCAGAAGTACCTCTCTCACTAAGAGGGAGTGTTAGAATTGGTAGCTCGGAGGTACTTTTGCATTGGCGGCGCCCAACATGCGGAAGTGATCAAGCACATTTTCTCCCTAGTGACTTTATAATATGTTTTTATAAAGTGTTTTTATAAAGTTGGGTCTTTTAATTTTTAAGTGTAAAAGTGACTTTATGATGTTATGGGTCACTTTAGTGACTTAAGTGACCTCAACAAATGATTAAGTCATGACCGTTGATCTCATGAGGTCAAGATCTAATCTTGACCGTCAATCTCATTGGAAGACCAAGGGTTAGGGCAGTTACACTTTCAAATTAGATAAAGGCAGCTCATAAGGGAGAGAGGGGCGCACTTTTGAGGAGAGAGAGGGAAGTTGAAGAGGCACGCCTTTCTAGAGAAGTTCTTTGCTTGGAGGGAAGAGCTACAGCAAGGGTTTGGCATGCATCCCTAGGAGAGGGATAGGCATGCAATCCAAGGAGCTAGTTTAGCATCAAGTACAGTCTGTACTGTTGATACAGAAGGGGCTGTGCAACTGTGTTTGCTGGCCGTACAGCAAGAAGGTGGTACATAAATCGAGGCTGTTAGTTAGCAGCAGATTGGCACGATTTTCTATGTAGTTTGCTGAGGTTATTCTGTTCTGTACCGTACAGTTTCTCTTGGCACAAGTTTCTAGGCAGTTCTGAGATTGTTTGTGGTAGTTTGCTGGCAGTTCTGGGCTGTACAGGCCGTACAGTCAAGGCTATTTGCCCAAGACACAGTCTGGCACTGTTTTTTAGAGGAATAACTTGCTGAAGTGAGAGATAAGTCTGTGTAGTTTATGCTGATGCTATTGCTGTTGTAAAACTCTGATTTTTCCCTAGAGCTGAATAAAGAACTATTCTTCTTAAATCTGTCTTTCTTTTCCTGAGTATTCTTCAAGTGGCATTATTCAGATTTTTGTGCCAAATGAGGTTTTCTGTCTGCTGTTAAAGAGTTATTTCCACTGCCATTTTATTTCAGAACTTATCTATTAGTGTTTCTTCTCATAAAGTACAGTTGTGTGGCTGTTGAAGCTTTATAGGAGGCTGAAATCTAATTTAGACTAAGTGTTATTCCGAGATATATATATTTTCTACAATTCAGAGGCTCAGAGCTTTAACATTCGATGTTGAAATAGGTCTTATGACCACTCGTTTTCGGGATTTTAAGGTGTTCCATACAGAGCTATGATATTAATTTTTGCATTTGTGGTCATCTTTACAACTGTTAAGGCATACAAGTCATTTCGGCCTATTGTAAATGCTTGCTAACACTGTAGTTTTGAAGACTGTAAACCTCTATTTTTACTCGAGTTGAAGGCAATTTATGAAAGAAGTTCATGGATGACCTACTCATGATGGCGTTGGAAAAAATGAAAAAATGTAATGGTTTCAAGTAGATGGATTGAACTCTCCTTGTCTTTATGAGTTGCATGTATGCACATGAGTTGAAAGTTTGTTTGGCATCAGTGCACATTAGTCCTTCTACTTCTTAAGTCCTAAGAATTCATGGAAAATTGATGATTGAGAGTCTATAAAATCTAATGTAGGAACTCTTCTGGAGTGAATTTTGAGTCAAAAGTCAAGTAATGACCCTAGAGCGTCAATTAAGTTTGCCAATCTAGAGTCATAAGTGTCTTGTTGGTAGTGGTCATACTCCAACAAGAAACATTGTCTTATGTAGGTAATTCTAGTGGAGATCAACTTAAAAAAGACCAATGAAGAAATTGATGTAGACGAAGAAGGAAGGACAGACTTGTGTAGAAGCAAAGCAAGATGCATGAATATTATGGCACGATAGAAGTAAGGTGATGATAAGAAGATTGTACGGTATTGGTCAAGCAAGTTCATCATATAATGACATGATTGAATGCTCATGTGATGAGGATGATTCTATTCAGAATTGAGTTTTAGTTTGGAAGTCATGTCATCGTCCTATGTTGTATTTGGTCGATGGCTTATTAGGTTATTGTTATCTCAATGTAAATAATTTTTTAGAGCATTGGTGAACTTATGTTATGTACTTGTAAACTCCATGACAGAGTGAGATATTAATGTAATTAGGCATATGGTAGCAAGACCTGTTAAAGGCATGCATGCCCCATGTTTGGTCTTATTCAGTTATTTCTCAGTGTAGGTAGTAGTAACACTTATTATTTAGGCATGCATGTTGGAGCGCAATGGCTATAGTGTAGTTGGCCAAATAACCATCAGTGAGATGATTCCCTCTCCAAGGTAGAGAGGATGTGACATCAAATTTTGCAATAAACTATTTGTGTAGGTATGAGGGTGTTAGCTGTACTTGTATTATAATTTGATGATGGATTGGAGGTATTGGCAAGAGTCTTTGGTTAATGGGGGAACAATATGGTAATCTCAATTTTTTGAGATGTTGGGACCAAGTTATGATTAAGGAGTGTAAAACGTTGATGAACCATGTAGGTGAAAAGGTTTCCGAGAGAACTGGCAGGCATAATGGCTGGCGACCCATGCATACTAGTAGTGGCTTCCTTTTTATATAGACATTGTCTTATGTTGATGTTTTGTAGGTACAAAATGAAGTTTGAATAATCCCAAGGGATAGCTTGGTTGGTTCAACCCTTTCCTCTAAGGTGTAATCCTAGGGAGGTTGTGAGATCCATTCCCATTGAGTCCTCTGGGGTTACCAAGCACTATAGCGCCTGATGGTTAATACTACCCCCCATTCATGAAACTAGGGAAGAGGGGGGAAATATGAGGGGCACTGGGAAGGTACCGCCTTTCTCACTTTTAACACTTAAATACGTGGGGGGGGGGATGGGGAATTTATTTCTCCTGAAAAAATGAAATATGAAGAAAAATACCAAAGATGATGAACACTGAAGATAAGATAGGATAATTTTATTAATGTCCAACAAATGATTGATAAAGTAGGTCAATTGGACTATTGAGTACAATGATGTCAATACAAAGTGGGAGTGCAAAGACAACTCCTACAAAAATCAAGATGCAAAAAGTAAAGTACAAATCTAAGCTAACGCCTGAAAACCAAACTTTGAAAGCGAAAGGTTGATTTGGGAGAAAGATGTACATTGGGGATGGGTATAGAATCTTCAGTACAAATAATGAAAGTGTGTCAGGGTTTGCTAGGGCTATCTCCCCTAATATGCAGAAAGTAAAGTACAAATCTAAGCTAACACCTGAATACCAAACTTTGAAAGCGAAAGATTGATTTGGGAGAAAGATATACAATGGGGATGGGTCTAGAATCTGGAGTACAAAATTCAAATAATGAAAGCGTGTCAGGGTCCGCTAGGCCTATCTCCCCTAACATCAGAGACCGAGTGGAGAAAACTAATGATAGAAGACTATATGGAGAAGGATTTGGACCATGCACTGTGCTGTTGCCTAGAAAAGGTTGCCCATTGTTGGGGCCTTGGTGATCTTGCCCGAAGACAACTAAAGATTGATTGGACCTGTTACCTCCCCAACTTAGGGGTAACTAGAGGAGATCATGTCTCATGGCCCACAATGAAGACAATGATCCTGTTGATGATGATGATCATGGTGTCCACCATAGCATCCCAACAACCCCCCTCAGATTGCCTCTTCGAGTTTGGATCGACCAAGCTCATCACATCTAGTCAACTTAGTGTATGGGAGATGGTAAGCCAACATCACCATGAGGTATGTTAGTCCTTATTTCATACGAAGTGTTGTGCTTAATATACTAGGCATATGAATAAGGATCATTAGTTGAAGTTGGAGAATGGATCATAAGCTCAAGAAGTTATGTTTGTTTCCTTGTTTCACCTTGGTGGCCATCCATCTATGCCCTAGTCTCGTGTTGTCACCCTCAATGAAAAGGGGTACTACTGGGGGGCCCTCACAAGGGTAATGTTTTGTTTCCCTTCCGTACTTAACACTTACCATCCTAGAGCATGTCACAGTGTACTAAACTTCGGTAATGGGTCATGGTCCATTCTCTCATGAGAAGAGGGGCTAAAGGCCTAGAGGTTGATTGCAACTACTAGCAAAAGAAGAATAAAGAAAGAATAATCCTAAAGAAAGAAAGAGAAAATAACAAAGGACTCTCAAAATCCAGTCCATACTTGAGCTCTACCCTTTCCGTGTTCGCCCTAGTCCCAAAGCAGTGATGTTATAGCTTAAAACCTTATAAAGGGGACTTGCAAATATGATAAGAGGACAAATAAGAAGGCAGATTAAGGGGTTTGGAAAAACATAGCACTTAGAAAGTGGTAACTCGAGCAAGCGCACCCTCCACAAAGGCGCTCATAGAAATGGATTCAATGACACCATAAGCCATGAAGTAAGCCCAACACGTACCACTATCACACTTACTCTTGAAGGGTTCTTTTCTTTCACTGTTTTGGTTGGCACACCTAATAGGGTTAGATGAAGGTCCTCCCATATTCAAACTTGTCAACTTACGTAAAGTCTTGAGCTAATGTGAAGTTTGAAGGGGATACTTGATTTGAATTATTTATGTGGCTTATATCTTAAGTAATAACTTACTTTGTATGATCTAAGGACTGGTATATCTTATGAACATTGGCTTTACTTGATCTCATACTTTGTTTTGATTTGGATTCCCCTGACATGGTACTTTGAAGGATGCCTCAGGCTTTCACCAAGGACGTTGTGCCTTTATTGCAGGATATGGCACGTGTTATGCAGAGCATTGAGTCACCCAGTTGCTTGACACACTCATATACTAGGTCTCACATCTTCTGTGTTGGATTTTGGTACCTCGGAGGTACTTCTGCATTTATTGTGCCTAGGTAGGAGTTCGAGCAATTGTCTCACTTAAGGAACTTTATAAAGTGTATTTATAAAGTGACTTTATAAAGTGAGTTTATAAATTCAAGTTAGGGCTTTTATTATTTTAGGGGGGAAAAGTAACTTTATGATATTTGAGAGACCTAAGTGACTCAAGTCATCTCAAGGAGGGAAAAATTCACATCTGTCGATCTTGTGGGCTAAGATAAGAGTGAATCTCATCCATAGAAGATCAAGGGTTAGGGCAGTTACCCTAAATGGGTCATTAAAAGCAGCTTGAGGGAGACATAGAGGTACACATTCCAAGAGAGACCAAGAGAGATTGAGCTAAAGGAGAAAGGAGAAGGACAACAAGAGAAGGGGTGCACTTTCCAAGAGGGAGAAAGGGCATGCATCCCAAGACTAGTACAACATTAAATGCTAGTCTGTACAATAGAAAAGAGAGGTTGTACAGTGTGGATTTAGAGGGCAGTGCTATTGTTTTTGGCTGCATAGAAATCGAGGGTGCTACAACATGGATTTCGAGGCAGCTTGTGGGCATTTACGGTTGGAGATACGTCCATACAGAAGAGGGTCGTACAACAAAAAATATGGGCACATTTATCGAGGTTTTGTAGCTGTTTTGCTGACCGAATTAGGCCGTATAGTCCGTACAGTAGTGGCACAATTTTCAAGACAATTTGACACATTTCAAGGAGGATTTTTGTGTTGGGTTTGTGAGATAAGTGCTGTTTTATTCTTGCTGTAATCTCAGAATATTTCTCCTGTGAAATTCAATAAAGAAGACTCTCTTGGACTGGTTTTCCCCTTGTGGGTTTTTCTAGAGGCTTTGTCTAAATTTTCTGTGTCAATTGTGGTGAATGTGTTTGCTATTCATTTATATTTCCGCTGCTATATTTTCCAGGTCTTAGTCATTCTGTGTTTCTACTCATAAAGTACAATAGTTTACTGAAGTCTTTATTGGAGGTTGAAATCTGTATGTTGGCTAAGTGTTTGACGAAAGTATTATCTTAGTTAAGCTAGTTGATTTTTCAACATGGTATCAAAGCTGGAGCTCTGAGGTTCAACAGACAAGAGATTTGGCACTTGATTTGCAGTGGGTGCAGAGGGGTTTTGCCTGGAAGAAGGAAGGGGAAGAGCTGAGTTTCAATTGAAAAGGTCATGGCTATCGGCTTGAGGTTCGAAGATAGGTTGGATGGGGTAGCGAACTTTAGTCCTTGGAAGGAGAGGATAGTTTTGTTGCTAGAGGAAGTTGAGTTATGGGACATTGTGAATAACACACAAAAGAATCTCGTCACTATTCCTACAGATGCAACTCTTTTGGCAGAGTTAAAGAAGAAGAACATGAAGGGCAAGATGAATATTCTTGATGCAATCAAGGATCATGTTATTCCGCATGTTGCATGAAAAAGAAATGCCTTTGAGATGTGGGCATCTTTGACCAAGCTATACCAAAGTTCCAATGAGAATCGAAAGATGGTATTGAGAGAGAAGCCAAGAAACATAAAGATGATCGACACTGAAAAAGTGTCCTCATATCTCACTAGAATCACTCAAGTTCGTGATGAACTTGGCGTAGTTGGAGAGGTTATATCAGATGGAGAAATGGTTAGGACCGCTCTGAATGTATTTTTAGAGAAATGGAACACCTTTGTTATAGTTGTTGTCTCCAGGGAGAATAGTCCTAACTGGGAGAGATTGTGGGATGACTTCATACAGGAAGAGACTCGTGAGGAGGCTCTTTGTAGAAGACAATCAAAGGGTGAGGAGAATGTTTCCCTCTTAGAAAAGAAGAAAGACAAGAAAGTTATAGGAGGGGAGAAGTCCTCTCATGGCGGGAAGAAGGACATGAGCAAGGTGAGATGCTTTGCATGTCATGAATTGGGGCATTATGCAGGCCAATGTCTGACCAAGAAGAGAAGCAAGAAGGATGTCAAGACAACAATATCAGCAAAAGTGAATGAGTTCACGAAAAAGTTTGAGAAGGGGTTTTCCTTGATGGCTTGTCTTGCAGGCATTGGTTGCCTAGGGTGTATAAGCACTCTTGCATGGATCTGTTGAAATATT
>ML781492.1:901967-916188 GCA_009831015.1 Picea engelmannii
GACCTTTCTATGTATTATTTTCATATTTTGACATTCGTAGAGGCTATCATGCGGGGCCGGCCCCACTTGTAACATGAATTATTGATTTTTGTGGACAATTGAGCGCTAGGGTATCCTTATAAATAAAGCTAGCTCTCCAACTTATTTTCATCATCACTTTGCTCCTCACACTTGTGTGGGAGAGCTCTCCAAAAGTTTTGCTCTACCTTTCTTGGCTTCTTGGATGTAGTGCACACCTCTTGGAGGAGGATCTTTTTGGATGCTTTTCATTCTTGGATGATATCTTGTTGAAGTTAGGGTTTCTCTTGGCATAGTGACTTGGACAAGTGAGTGATTTGCCTTAAGTTAATGTTTTTTTTGATGGCATAATATGATAATTGCTATCTTGTTGCAAGTTACTTTGTTTTGTTGAAAACCAAGGAAGGAACATAAGAGGTTCTTACTTCCCTACTTGTTCTTGTCCGAGTTTTGTTTAAAGCTTTAAGAGACCTAGTCTCTTGCTAGGGTTCAAAGACCTAAGGCCCAAGAGAGGTTGCACCTTAGGGTTTTGATCCTAGTCCATCTTGATCCTTGACCTAGGTTATCTAGAAGAGGGAAAACAACATCTAGGGCCCAAGAGAGGTTGCACCCTAGGAAATGTTTTCTTACAAGTTTTACTCCTAAGGCCCAAAAGAGGTTGCACCTTAGGGATAAAACTTCATCCTTCTTGAGTAGCTAGTTCATTCTTCAAGTGTTGCATGCTTGACTCCATAAGCCCTGGAAAAATCAATGACACTAGTCCAGAGTTCTCTTTGTGGTGAGATTACTCTTAGAATTAGCACACTCTCTCTCCAAGCGATTTGACTAAGTCTACTAACTCTAACTTTGGCAAACAAATGATATTTATTGCTGCTGTTATAAATGTTTGCTACAGCCACTAGGGTTTGATTTAATTGCTGCACAGTGCATACTTACTTGAAATAGTGGCCAAAGATACTCAAAATCATAGTCTAGTGATTGGATGTTATTTCACATGTTGAAGGCTTAATTCTTATGCTCAATTGCTATATTTCTGGGTACTTTTTCTTACTGCTGTTACAAAAGATTAATTGATGTTATACATTGTCTTACTGCTGTAATTTTGCAACAAATATTATGCTCAATTGCTATATTTCTGGGTACTTTTCCTTATTGCTGTTACAAAAGATTAATTAATGTTATACATTGTCTTACTGCTATAATTTTGCAACAAATATTGGTTTTATTGACCATCTAGTGCCTAAGAGGTCATTAATGAACTGTATAACTTGGTAATTGTCTATATTATGCTTTGGATTGTTTATTGTCTCGTACAGGTGAATCGATTACCTCGTTTTCCTTTTACCTCACCTAGATCTAGACCTAACATCTAAGTGACTAAGATAGGGGGTTGTAGGCTTGGCTAATCTTGCTACTTGATCCTTTGAGGTCACCAGGGAAGCCTCCCTTGTGTTGGACCTCTTCCATCACTAAATGAGGGAAGTCTTTACTTAGGTGATAGTGGTGGAAACATCTAGTTGTTACATAGATAGGTATCTTGTGGAGGCTTTGCACAAGTACAAATCCTGTGATAACAGGAAAAATTGAAGAGCCAAGATATAGTTGAAGTTGAAGATGAAGACTAGGTTAGTTGTAAATCAAGACAAGTACTCACTAAGTGAGAGTGTTAGAGAATGTAGTTCCTACTTGTCTTGTTCCCTTGACTTGTTAGAGCTAGTTGTTACCATGTACATGACCTAATAGTCTAGGTTATTGATGAGTTACCATATAGTAGGTGGAACTAGGAATGCATTCATGAGGTTGTTGACAAATATATTCATGCACATGTCTTCTAACTCATGTGATAAATGAAGTGAGGCACATGTATTTGTAAAGGTCAAAATAGTGGGCTTAGATGTGATGTCTAGTGGGGCTAATAGTGAGTTGGTAGTTGTTCATTATGTGCTACAAATATGCACATTGTATCATGTTAAATTTATTTAAGTAATATGAAGTGAGTATTGAAATTCTCTCTCAATTGTGTGTTGCCAGCAATTTAAATAGCATAATAAGGGTTATCATTCCTTCTTAGTCTCCATAGCTATGTAGCATCAAATTAGCTAGAGAGGCAAATTTGTAGCAGGAAGAAAACATCGAAATCCCTTTGTTGATGGATTATGTCTGCCTTTATTGCTGAAAATGAAATGTTCAAAATGAGAGGTTGTTTTTGTGTTTTGATTAAATGAGAATGTTAGGCAAATGAGGGAGTAGGGTTTTGGAGGAGGGGCCCTCCTTTTCCTCTCATTTTTTTTTTTTTTAAATTAAAAAAAAACCTTTTTTTTTTTAAGTGGAAGTCACGCCCCGAAGAACTCGTAGAGAGCCCAAAATCGAGGTTTGGATACTTGATTCTAATGGCCATCCCCATCTCATCCTTGGGAAGCACTAACCAAACACGGGTTCGCTAGGTTCTTTTGGGTTTTCTTGAGGATGTTTCGGTTCTAGAACCTAGATAGAGAAAGCCACTCCCATTGTGCATCCATGGTTTGAGTGTGGGTACCTTGGTAACACAAATAAAACATTAGATTCGAGGTTTAAAAACAAAATACTAAACCTCACTCATTTTTTGAAGGATACGAAAGGATAGGTTATATTATTTTTTTAAAGCTTTTAATTAGAAAAAAAACTTTAGGTTTTTTTTTTTCTCCAGGTTACAAAGCTCAGGGAAAACCCCCAAGTACTTCCCCTCTTTTTGAGGATGGTACCTAGGGTAAACCCTAGAATCTTAAGGGCACATAAGGCTGCTCAACAACAAGGTTCAAAGCCATTACAACAATATACTCGTTATGAGCTCAACATGTCAGTTACGGGAATTGAACTCCGGTGGGGAGGATGACAATCATTCATCCCAACCACCCTAGCTAAACCCAATTGACAAAAGAAACTTTAGTTTATAGGTTAATAAAGTCTATATTATGTTTTAAAAATAATAAACCCTAGACAACATTAGGGCTTTAGGAAATTAAAAAAATCCAAACAACCAAAATTAGCACTAGTATTGGATCCATAAGGGGGCATTTTTTAAAAATGTTGTAGATTTTAAAAAAGAATATGACCACAGGGTTTAAAATTTTACCCTAGAAAGCTAAATTTACCCTAGGAATTTAAGAAGACATATCCTCAAGTGTTTTAAAAAAGACAAGATCTCTTATTAAACAAAAATTCAGCATAGGGCAAAGAATTCTAAAAAAAATCTCCTTTTTGAAAGATAAAAAAAGGGAGAAAAATATTTTTAAGCATGTAAGCTCCTCTTGAAATTTCCCTTTGAAATGGAAAAGACACTTCACATATAGTACATGCAATATAGAGTGGAAAATCCTCAACTTATCAATGGATCTAGATCTTGCACACACAAAACATGCAGAGAACCTTCTAAGGCCACAACCATAAGCTCTGATATGATGTTGAAAAATCAGAATTACATGTGTGATATTATTCAAAATTATGGAGAGGAACTATGTGTCCATAAATATGAAAATAAACAAAGAACTAAAAATTTCAAAAATTACCACATGAACATACCACAGGTGAATATAGGATGTAGATTGCGAAACCCTCAAGGGGAAGAAAAGCCACTATGAAATTCTTTCTCAATTGTATTCAAGTGGTGTGAGACTACATGCAATCCTCGACCTAGGATGCTCCAAGCTCTCTCTACAATATATCTTCAATATAACGAGTCTCTTTCATGTACATATACATAGGGAAGTAACCTTTCTTAGGGTCCTATATATATAGATTGTTGGGAGTGATCAAGTTCGACCAAGTCAACAATGCTCACATTAAATTAGGATTGTTGATCTTCTCTTGAGTATCTTTTAATCTTCGCCCTTGATCTACACCTATAGTTTTCTTTTAATCTTGGCCTTTGATCTTCACTTAATTTGTCCTTTTAATCTTTGACCTTGATCTTCACTTAAGTTGCTTTTTAACCTCAACCCTTGATTTCACTTAATGTGGCTTTCTAATACTGCCCACTAATTTTCATTCAGGTTGTATTTTAATTTGAACCCTTGATTTTAATCCTTTAATGGCACCATAGAAATTTCTTAGCTACAATAAACATTATACGTTGAACAACTTAGTCTGGGTATTTATCAACATTGGATAGCTTGGTTAATAATTATGGTTTAGACCCTAGCATATTGTCTAAGTTAATTGCTAGTTAACATGCTTGAATAGCGAGGGCTTTGTCTTATGCTAGTCTAGGTTCTTTGGTCCTTCAAAATCAAAGAACGAAAAGTTCACTAGTTTTGTTGTGTATTATCATAACACACATATTGTTTCCATTAGGTAGTAAATATTTTAGTTGGTTGAGGAGAATGAAACATAACATTTTATCTCATTGTTAAGCATTAGTGATTGGTCATTTTGATTGTCAACTCATCCACAATAATTAAGATTCCCTTGTGTTAAAAGTGTTGTCCTGCAATTGTAACTAGTTTACTCTTTAGGAAAGTACTAATAGAAATGTCAAAATAAAGTAATCTTATGCCTATGTGCATCCCATAGTGTTAGAAGTAATTTCTTATGTAATTGGATGATGTTGCTTTTACATTCATTCATCCATACATCCTTTTTGTATAGTTACCGGATGCGCCTTATAGCATCCCGTATTTGCACCAGAATCTTCTTGGAATTGGAATCTAGGATACTTATCAGATTCTTCGATTTTTTCTGTTTTTGGGATTAGATCCGTTTCTTGAATTGGATCCATTTTCAGTGACATAATTGTGACAGATTTAAGAAAATTTATAGCTATAGCTAGTGATTGAGAAAAAAAATAAATTAAAAAAAACATAAATATATATAAATTAGGGTTAGGGTTTTGATTCCCTGATTCCTAATTTTTGGACGAGCGCCACACCCACACCGGATTCTTCGACCGATTCTGATCGCACCCACGATTCGTGTAACCTTACCTTTTTGATTTTACATTCATTCATACACACATTCTTTCTTGCAAATGTCATTAAGCATTTTTAGGAACAACTTAGCTAATATTTTGTTGTTATGATAGGACCTAATTATGTCATCATATCAATGTTGACTTTTATTAAAACTATAATTATTGGCTGTTTCTAACTAGATTAAATCAAAAGTAGCTTTGTTTAGCATAGCTAGTGAAGAAGCTTGCTATTGTTGGTTGCAAAAGACATGGGGAGTAGGACAAGCAAAGGGTTTCCTAACTTGATATTGGGTGAGGGTCATGACTTATAAGCATAGTCGTTTTGCTCATGTGAAACTTGGTATACTTGCAAGCCATACTTGACTTGACGAGAAAATGAGTTGAAAACAAAAAATTGCTAAAAATTTTCTTTGACCTAGGTCAAAGTAAAAAACTTGATTCACACATTTTAAAAAAATCCACCAAAAAATTGGTTGTGAAAAAAAATATTACTGCAAACTTATAAAGGCCAAATCGGTTCATTTTTTAATTTAGTTCCCTATTATTTTTTGCTTTTTTCCTAGTAAAAAAGTCGTGTTTGTTGTATTCATTCAAATAAAACTGCATTGACAGTGAATACATATTGATCAGACAAGGAAATTTCACTGTCTCTTGGGTATCAAAACTATTTTGTTGTCCCAGACCCAATAAGCAATTACTACCTACTTTGGAAAGAACAAAAACTAATGATGTAATATCACGTAGCAATAATACTAGAGCCGAGGTGCTCTTACAAAATATATTGCTCAGTGGGCACCCAAAAACCAAAAATAAGGCCCAATGAGTTACAATAAATCCTCCACAAGGGAATTAACCAAAGGAACAAAAGACTTACACTTACCATTGCTTGAAAGACACGACCCACGATTAGTAGAACCACATTTCAAAGAGAAAGCAACATCTAGAGGAGGAAAAGAGATCAAATCCACTAAAGAAGGAATGGAACATTCCCTTACAACAACACCACCCATATCACAAACATGAGAATGAAAACCATTGGTTGTAGAAGTAATGAAGTCCCATCGGGGATGAGTGGTTGACAAGTCCTCAGAGGTAGTATAAGAGAACGAAGCCTCTTGACCATTTCCCGAGTACTAAACAAGCTGGAGTGAATCAACAGTAGGCTACAAAGGAGCATTAATCAACAACTGCTTCAACAAAACCACACCAACCCCACTTGGCATAGTCCCAACAAAAGATTCATTGCTAGCATTCCACCACATCCTCCTCACAGGCAATGAGAGTAAGCCTTTCCACAAGTCAAGGAGGAGATTAAAGGTCTCTTGCTACAATCTGCTCCCTAGAGTCAAATCACACTACAAGGGATGCAATAAAAGCCTCCACAAACTCGGTGTTCACCGACAAGGGAAGAACGAAGGAAATGCTTTGTGATATGTCGCCAAGCCTATTGACCACCAACACATTGTCACCCAGAAGTAGAAAATCAATAACAATTGCATTAAGAGGAAGGCATACATGCTTAGGTGAATATATACCCTTATTAGAAGATGCATCAACTGAATGAGCAATTGAAGCATCTATAGCATTGATGACATTCGTCGAAGAAGGATCCAAACCTCAACGGAAATCGTAGCCACTGGAGAAGAAGAAGATAGAACACCATCTCTTCGCTTCTCGTAAGCAACAACTTGTTTGGGGAAATCATGCAATATGTGACCTATGGAATGACATAATCGAGAGAGAAACGAGATCTTCTCATAATCAAGATCGACAGGCCACAAGAAATCCCCACACCTTAAAGCTACCCAATTAGAAATGCCCCCATTTGTATGCATTAGAACAAGATTCTGAGGCACATCATTCCTCTCGAGGGCTTTTGGAGCCGCTAACTGAGACTTCCCAACGACATCCCCAATCGCTTGTAGAGTCTTTGCACAGATAAAGATGAAAAGGGGTAAGCTAGCTAGACGCACCCATAAAAGCTGCAAATCATGAAAATCCATCGAGGAATCAAAGTGTTCCGACCATGGAAGAAAATTTAGCCCCACATTCCCAAAGCACCAAGGACCCTTTTGCAAAACAGAATCCCTATCTTTCGAACAATCGAAAATGAAGGATAAAAACCCTTGTTTCAGAGGAGATATTTTAATCCTACTAGGAAATAAATTGCCCCAAAATTTAGCAATCCAAAGATGCATCTAAGGAAGTGAGGGATTTTGACCTCAAAAATACCCATGAATACCACGATTCCTCAATAGTTTGGTGCCTTCCATAATCCAATTAATTGGGAGATCAATCTCCTTGCCACCACCCTAGACCTGAAAGCACTGTTTCGTATGGGATTGAGGGCGCAAAGGCTTTTTGGAAGTGCCATCAATATCAAACAAGGCACTGTCTACAGACCCAAACCTTGCCTCTCCAATGCAAAACCCTTTACAAGAAACCCTAGCATCGTCTCTCGTCGCACCTTCACAAGTTCATAAATTGCTTAGTATCTTTTCCACAAAGTAATTGTAGAGTTAGGTGTTTCAAAGTTCTTTCATGCTTTACAACCAAACATGTAACAAAACACTTCCATGTGAGTTAGAGGAATTCAAATGAGGCATTTGTATGGCAAAATCAAGATCCAAAATGATGATTTCTAGCAAAAAAATGGGCTATAAAAAGAAATTTCATTTGGACATCAGTCTCCTTAGTTGATCCTTGCTCTATGATGAATATTTGTTGAGTTTCTAAACTTTTTTAGGGGTTAAAATCCAGGTGTTTCAACTTTTTCTCCTTTATGTGCAAAAACAAGGTGTCCCCATCCCTCCCCTGCCTAAAAAAGGGAAAAAATTATAGAACACTAGTGAGGGAAAAGGAAAATAATTGAGCGCAATTCAAGGATCTTGTTGCAAGCTGAACTATTGAATGTAGTTTTGTGAAAAAAAATTGTACAGAGGCACAACATGTTTAAATTTTAAATACCACCTACCTCGAAGTCATTGAAATGGATTCATGGGGTTTACCATAGTTCCATTTTTGACATTACATACATTCTCTAACTGTAATTTAAATTCTCTAACTTTGAAATTTTGAGACCATCTAGTATCAATTACAAATTATAGACTATGTTGATTTACTATTTGATCATTAGTATAATTTCATGAATCACGATGTAACAATTATGTTATGTGATGATGTCTATTTTTATACCTAAATGTTGGATTTTTGATGTATGAATTTGTATCTAATTTGTTTTTTTGTCAAAATTTGAATATATTACATAGTTTGGGGTTTTTGAGTTTTTACGAAGTCCCCAGTGGAAGTTGCTTTGCATTGCCAAGCCTTTGTCGAGTCCAAGTCAAGCTACTATGCTCATAAGCATGCATATGCATTCAAATTTTCCTACATGTGTGAGCAAGGATAAGAGAAACAATAGTTTTGGTGGGCTTGAATGATTAGGTGAATAATTATTATTCAAGTGATGGCATTACAAGATAAGTGAATGCATATATAATGGCGATGTCTGATGTAAGGGGTAATGCCTTTCCAATTACTAGATGTAATTATTTGCATTACATATCATCAATCCTGTCTATCGAGTAGAACAATATCTAGTCTCATGATTATTTTAAGAGCCATTTATAACAAACTGACAAGTAGTGCCATTTATAACAAACTGACAAGTAGTGGTATGCAAACCTCTGAGACTCCAGATTGTCCAAATGGCGTTTTTCGAATATGTATTCTAGAACTATTGATTTATTGAATATTTATCCTCCATAGAAGTTTGACTTAATTGTTAAAATCAAACTTTTGGATTTAGGCAATGGGACTTGTTACTCCCAGATCGACATTGGCACTCAAAGATATTCAAGTCCTTGAATGAAGTGTAACCCTAGAGGGACACAAGAAAGTTGCCCATTGTTACCACAACAACTCTTCGTCTCACTTTACGCTGGCTCTCCTTTGGCACAAGGGGGGAAACCTTAGAAAAAAATGTTTAAGATGTTCTTTAGAAAGAAGGGATGGTGGACTACTAAGACGAGTTCGTATTCAATTGGGCAATGGAGTCAAGATCAAAGTGCAAGAGGGTTTGAATGTTATGGAGAAGACATAATTAAGCCATTCATTGATGCCCCATAAGTAGTCCAAAACGGATTTTCAGATTATGCAAGAATAATTGAGAGCGCCCTTATAGAAGATGCAGCATCACAACCATGAAATTACAACCAAGGATAATGTGAAACCATTAAACAAAGAAGGAACAACCATAATATGAAACCATAGATGAAGTAGACAAGAGTAAGAAGTCTTCTTTATAGAATGAACAACCAACAATACATCCTCCTTAAGTGTGATTCCACCCAAAAATCAAGAGGGACTAAATGTGCCACACTTAACCTTCAAACCCTAGTTAGAGCAGCCCTCGAAATAGAGTGAACAACCTTAACAAAGATGTTACAGCAACAATAATTCTTCAATGAACACAATGATTACAACAAGATGAAGGGAGGGTTTCACCTCAACCATAGAGTCTTCTTATTGGAGCCAAAACTGCCTACAAAGATTATTCCAGTAGATCTATACGAGTAATTTTCAGCCTATTTCAACAAAATATAGCACCCTTAAAAGTGTATAGTCACAAGCACCAAGGTGATAGCTTTGTGTAACTCAGGAAGATTGCCCATTGCCACCTCGACAATTCTTCCCCACACTTTAGGTTGGCTCTTCTCCAACACAATGGGGGCTTCCCTAAGGTAGGATTGTTAAGGCTATGGAGTGGAGGCTCAAGGTGAAGTTTGAAGACTAAGCCTTAACAAAACAAAGGTTGTAGTATATGGAAGGAAATTCAAATCGGGAAGGGGATATGGGAAAGAAAGGAATGGGAAGAAGGAGATAAGGAAATGAAATAATATGATAAGGGATCAATGTCTATCAACTTATTGGGCTAATGGAGTCGTGAAATATTGGATGAAATGAAAGGACTACTTTGTTACAATCAACTACTTTGGGGTAGGCTATATGGTAGAAATGGCTAGTTTTCCATATTCAATCTCTTTGGACAAAAGAACTGGTTTGATACCTCCATCATTTAAGTGTGCACTCAAGGAAAAAGGAACTAATTTGATACATTTAACCGTTTTTGCTCAAAATATGTTATATAAACTAGCCTTGGAGAGCTAGGGGTGCCACTCATCAATCCTAACATGAAGGTGTTGTTTTATGGCTGAATTATACTTCCAATCTGCAACTTAATTTGATGGACGATGGATAACAATTGCATAAATAAAACAACAAATAAAACAAGGGGGAGAACCTCCTCACATTGCTTCACTCCTCGATGAATAGTATGTTCATTATCTAGCCTTCAAAATTAGAATGATAATAAGAGGTTTCTACAACAAATTAACAAGTGAATAGTATAGACATAAGACTTACAACAAAATAGATGCAATACCTCACTTCGTCATTAATTATTCAAGCTTGATATGCAAGAGATCTCCATCAACCGTCATTTCCAAGCTCCTATTTTCCTATCACTTCTCTCACTCCAAATCCACAATCACCCAATTACAATGAGTGGAGAGAAAACTCCTCTTTATATAGAGGGAGATTCATCTCTCTTATAATAAACAAGTAATTGTTTTCCTAGATCCATTAGTTCTCCAAGGAATAATAATAAAATATCCTCCTCAACAACTTCCTTACTAAAAGTAGCAATGAGTTGTTGAGATCAACTTTCTTCTCTGAGAAGAGACGATAAAGTATACTTGGAATTATCTAGATACATCCTTATCTCCAAGGAAAACAATATTATCATGCTGTCTCACATAACCAACTCATGCAACGAGTCCAACAATAATAAAATAATGAGCGGTTAGTTATGTCGTGTAACAACCTCCAACAAGATAAGCTCAAGAAAGATGGGATGCCTCCCAAGGTGGTTGACCATATCAAGATGCAATAGGTAGATCCTCTTTCTCATGAAGTCACTCCATAATGCAATCTTGAAAAATGTGTAGTGGATCTTCTCCCAATGTAGGTAAAATTAGTTCATAGTCACTTTAAACTTTAACAAGGTGAAACAAGATGTGAACAAGGCTCATTCAAAGGTGCAGGTGGACCATCTAATCAAGCGCACCACCTACTAACCTAGAATAATGTGCCAAGAAGGAGTCAAGGCATGTGGATAGGTCTAGGAGGTCGAACCACATGGATAAGGACAAGGATGAGTGGATATGAATAAATGACTAGGATGCATGCATTACTAACCTCTCAAACCATGTGCAAAGCTCAACTACCTTCTCAACATGTGTGCCAAGGGATACAGATGAATTGATAAAGGGGGCAACCATTAGCAAATCATAATTTTCTTTTTCTTTTCTCTTTTGTTTTTTCCCGTCATGTGTTGCCTCAACATGTGTGTCAAAGAGGGAGTGCTGCCCTCATGTGGTGTACCACATGGAACACAAAGTTGCATTCCTTAGTGGATCATTAAAACATTTTAAGATGAAACTGAGGGAATGAGGCCTCAATGGAGCTTTATAATATATGAATATAAATAGGCTAATAATGTAGCACTCAAGCTAAGGTTTGGGTTTAATTAATGAGTAATAAAAATATCCAAAACCACTTTGATGTGTTCACACATGGAAATGGTGAGATGATGAAATATGGCGAATGAAAGGCTAATTATGAAGTGAAACCTATATGAATATGGATGAAATGACTCATGCGCCCTCTAGGAATGGGAATATGAGTGTTATGTGGATTATACCAAGTACAAAGTGAAAATGTGATGAAATATGAATGATACCAAGGTACAAGAATGGAAAATTGATGAAATGTGAGTGATACCAAGGAAAAATACTAGGAGAACACCTCACCATGCGCTAGAAGACACAATAATTAAGAACAAGACATGAACCCGCCATGCAACAACCAAGTGAGAGTAGTGACTAAAACATCATGAGCAAGGGAAAATAACAAGGTGATTTCCCCAACAATGATCCAACACGAGAAAAGTGCCTCTGTCAAGCAAAGGTATGAAGTAGCACTAAGCCACTAGATGACCATCAACCATGACTATCCACCATAGAGAAGTGAATCTCCTCCACCAAAGATCTCCATCAAATAATCAACTATCAAGAAGAGACGAGGCTCCATGAAGGTGTGTGCCCCCAAATTCATCCCAATGCTCCAAAGGTACCGGCTGCAAACCCCATCAATGTGATGAAAATCACAATGTGAAACCTCATACAATATGAGGTGTAACACGACCATCACATTGATCCAAGAAAACAAAAGAAAGATGAAGAACCTCACATTTAAATGTAGTTTATCTTCTTCCTCCCAATAGATTTTCAACTAAGCTTGGAGGGGATCCCAAACAACCAATCACGCCTTTTGCAAATGAATCCCTCCTCTATTTATACCTTCCGAGTCAAGAACTAGTTAAAATAATAATAAGAAAGAGCTAGAAACCCTAGAATTAAGGCGCTCCTCTTAGGATGCTTTTTAGGGCTTGTTTTAACCACAAAATGACGTGTCATCTTCTCCTTTGAGGTTACTCATCCAAATATGTGCAATACACCTTGAATCATGTGAAATGCCTCATAAACCCCCTTTACCATTGCTTTAAATCCCCTTTGAGGACATCCCTTTTTGAAGGGTTAATTCAAGATCAAGCAAGCCAAAAATATCACTCTTTTCACTTTGTAAAGGAATGGTCCTCTTTGAGTGACCTTCTTTGACCATTCAAGCACTTCTATTGCCATGCGGCACCACTTTGAGCTTTTCCTCTAATCCTTTCGTTTGGCACATGTCATGTTTTGGGGTTCCTTCATGTGGGATATTTTTCTCCTTTTTTGGTTTGAATGCATGCAAGGGGTCCATAATGCCACTTGGCACGTCCTCGTGTGGAGAGTTTGCCTCCAAATATGTAGAATAGGCCTTGAACAATGTATCCTTTCCCTCAAATACCTCAAAAGGAGAAATATGCCTCCAAATGGGTGGAAACTCCTCGATTAGGGTTTCTTCACGCTTTAACCACCTCTTTGAAGAGGGCATTTGACCTTTGTTTCTCAATATTGTCTTTGCCTACCTTGTGTCATGCTTTGGAGCCCAAAAAAAGTAGGGCGTTCATTTCCTTAGGTTGTGTTAGACGTTACTCTTGCCATAAACCATGCCTTGGACATCTTCTGAAGTAGGGTGTTCATGTTTTAGTGCTTCCTTCTTTAATTGTGCCAAGTGTGTTAGCATGGAATCCCTTGGTGCCATGTGCTTCCATGAACTTGTAATTGTCTTTCAACTCCAATGGTCATCTTTTGTGCTCGGTGAGAGAGGAAAGGCACATGAAAATGTGAAATGAAACATGCATTTTCAAGGGGTTAACAGGACTAAGAGTACAATGCAATGTTCTTAGCAAGGCCTAATCATGAAGCAGTGCCAAATGGGCAAGGCCTTCATGAGAGGGCAGATTTGGCATGCAATGCAAATGCATGGAAGACAAGTGTTTTGAATGTGGGAGCAAAGAAGGAAGGCTTGCCAAAGAGCTACTCTCTGGTCCTCAAGCTTTGGGGCAAAGCTTTCTAGGGGGGGGGCATGTTGTGTGCCTAAATACTAACAATTTTGTTATGGAAATGAAACCCTATGTAAATGAGCTAATGTAACCCTATGTAAATGAGCTATTTTGCTTTTAAGATTGTAATTTTGTAATGTAAGATGATAAATTTATAGTCTTAGGTCTTTAGGATACTTTTTTGTGTTATTGTAAAAGGCCACTTATGTTAAATAAGGCCTAATTAGAATGGCTAGTATTAATAAGGGTGTAATTTCTGCGTGACGGTAGATTGGGTTGCAAATTAAGGCTTCACTTTCTCTTTATATAAATAGCGGTTTCCCCCTTTCTTATATTCATTCTATCTATCAATCAATCAAATCAGATTAGCCTTTCCTTATCATTTTGGAGTAGTTGCCCAACAATTTGGATTTGTAGGTGCAATCCATGTTTGGATGTGTAGGTGCCTCCAATTTTTGTTGTTGGTGTCCACCTAGGATCATACATCCTCGTCACCCGAGTCTGGGGTTTTCTCAACATGAGATTATTGGAGGGTGTATCGGGCCCCTCTGTTGGAAGATTGGTTGTTGTCATTGATGTCAACCCTAGTCATGGGTTTTGGATCGCAAGATTGATGAAGGTATTTGGACATGAAGGAAAATGCACATGCAGATACAACACCCATGGATGGATAGTATACATCATGTTGTTTC
>ML781492.1:917473-941901 GCA_009831015.1 Picea engelmannii
ACGTGTTTGTATTATTTTTGAATACTATTGTCTAGCTTCTTGGATTTATGCTTTTTGTAGGTTAGGGTTAGAAGTTGCTTTTGCTCTTCCACTATGTACTTACACTGGTTGTACTTCTGAGCCCATGGATGTACTATTGTGGTATTTAGTTGGGCATTAATAAAATTATCTGATCTTATCTATGCACTTATGGTGAATGATTTTGATCTTATTTGAGCATATTGGTAGAGATCCATCTTCTCTTATTTCTATATTTCATCCTTTATCCTTTGCAATTGTTTCAGCTATATACAAATTTGCCCCTGATCCACCTCCATCATCATGTTGAGTGTGTCCCTGTGGAGGCCTGGGCTTTTTTAGCTTTTGTACACTGGAACTTTCCTGGGACCCCTGTTGTCTGCTTGTTGGCACCACAACAGGCTGATTAAATTGGCGTAAAATGTCATAGGTCTTTACTAACAAAGTGCCAAGAGAAAAAGTAAGCCCCTGTAATTTATGAATGGAAAATCATGAACTTCATTTCAATTTAGCCAAAAGCTTCTCTGACTTAAGAGATTTGTTTATTAACGTTTTTCTTCTCTAAAACTTTGATTTTAGCATTTAATAGTAAAATGCCATCTTGAGTTTATGTAACAAGATTAAATGCCACTTCACAGTTGCTGAAATTAGTCTGCAAAAAGCACAAACATTTTCTGTAATCTTTAGACTTTATGTTTATGCTGATATTTGTGCTTCCAATTTTTATGTGGACTCATCCCATAAAATATTCCTGTGCATGGGTGAATCAATAATAAAACTTAAAATTATTTAACTCCATTCCATATAGTATAAAAAATCTTTGATTAAATCAAGTTCTTGAAAATGTGTATGTTTTTATTTCACAACTGTTGTTATTAGAGATGTTCTTTATTGAGGAGTGACTCAAGGTTGCTTACTTATTTTCACAGGTTTTTAAATCTCAAAATATTTGCCAAGTGGCTTGAGTATTATAAAACATCTCCTAAACATAAATTCTTTCTTGTTTGGAATTTTAGTAGGAGAGAGAACAAAGAGACAATGAAATATGTTAAGCAGCTCGAATTGTTTCAAATACTTTTCAAGAATGGTAAGCTAGGGACAGGTCGATTGTTGGGAATGGATGTAGGTGATCGATATGTTGGCCTTGCTGTTTCAAATCACTTGAATGAAATCGCTTCACCTCATAGGTATGGATTCACTCTACTACTTTTAACTGTTTTTGGGAAATGCCATGATGGCCTTATGTTTGCTACTGGTACTATTCATTTCAACATTGGTTTGAAATTTTGGTAATTTTCCTGTTAATTGAAGGTGACAATTTAGAGAACTTTTTGCATGCAACTATAGTATGGAATTGGTCATATTTTCTACTAAATAGTGGATGCCAACATCAATCCACGGTCTGACAAGTTCAGCTTTACACAACCTTGCATTTTTATGAATAGTTTTTAGGTGTCAGACAATATACTGTTTAAAATATCGAGGAAAGTAAACACGGTAAGTCCCCAGTTTAGGGGAAGAAAGTAGGTATAGTTGAGACTTCCAAACAATTAAGTAATTTATAATAGTGGCCCTAAATTACTGGAAACGCTATACCTAAGTGGTGGAAATGTGTGTGCATTTTGGATATGGATCCTTGTATGAAATGCCTATAAAATGGTGCTGAAACGTTTCAGTGACATTTCAGATGTTTGAACTGCTGTATCAGCTGTTTTAGCCATTTTAGCTAGTGTTTCGGTCTCCAAAATGGAAAAAAAGCCATAAACAAAAGAAAAAAAGAATGCTAACCTTAATCCTTTAGAAATCAAATTATAAATAGAGGGTTTGGGCCGCTTTTAATGATAACTCTTTTTTTATGTTATTTCCAAATTTGAAAATCATGAATGGTATTTGTAATTTTTTTTTATGCCCCATGTTTTTTTACACACACATATATGGCATATCTTAGCTGTATTGTATCTTGATTTAAATTTTTCATATTCATTACCATATTTGTATTCATGCGACTTTTTATTTCCAGGTTACAAAGCCATGGGAAAACCCCTGAGTACTTCCCCTCATTTCGAGGATGGTACTTAGGATAAATCCTAGAATCTTTAAGGCACGATGCCGGTCAACAACAAGGCTCAAAGCCATCACAATAATATACTCGTTATGAGCTCAACATGTCACTTGCGGGATTTGAACCTGGGTGGGGAGGATAACAATCATTCCTCTCGACCACCCAAGCTAAACCCAATTGACTTTATTCATGCAACTTAGCAGTAACTCATTGCAATTAAGGAATTTATGTTGTTTTAATATGGCTACACCTTGTCTTTATTTTGAGGGAAAGAATTGCTTTCACACATGGTTGCTGATTGTATTTATGTAAATTGGTGATCAATTGAATCCATAACCATATTTGAAATGTCCCCGATCCTTAAAAGATAAGAAAGACATCTTTTTTATTTATTTCCAAAGAAAACCATGTGGGGAAACCCATGGGATGCTTCTCCACATTTGTGGATGGCATCCCTAGTAAACTTGTTGGCCTAGACTAGTGCGCCTCGTCCAGGGGGATTTGAACCTGGGCACTGAACTAGCCAAATGCCCAACAACATTAGTGATAACCGGTTGAGATAACCCCTTGGGCTAGAAAAACATCTTTTATTATTTAATAATTCTGTAAAATTACAAAGGCTTTGTAGGAATTCCTTAAGCTATTATTGTATGTTGAAAAATTTGAGTGCATACACGTTGACATTCCTAAGATCCATATATGTGAGGAAAAATTACAAAATTAAAGCAAGACTTTGGAGAGAAGAAACACTGCATTAAGGGCTATTGGTAAACTTTAAATTTAAAGACATCATTCACTGAATCTCTCTACTTCCTCTTTCATATATTTCTAGTCACTGAATTTTTTCCAGATTACAAAGCCCGGGGAAAACCTCCGAGTACTTCCCCTCATATCGAGGATGGTACCTAGGGTAAACCCTAGAATCTTCAGGGCACAAGGCTGCTCAACAAGAAGGCTTGAATCCATTACAACAATATACTCATGAGCTCAACATGTCACTTACGGGAATTGAATTTGTGTGGGGAGGATAACAATCATTCCTCCCAACCACCTGAGCTAAACCCAATTGACATTTCTAGTTACTAAATATGAATTCATCCGTTACTTATTTTGGTGCTTTGCATTCCTTATTCTTTCATCGACTCTTTGCTTGACATACATTATATCTTATTGGGCACGATGACACTTGTTCACTCTTCTTAACTTGACTCTTAAAGACGCTAGAATTTTACCTGGTTGCTCAGTCATTGTTCTTCCTCCAGCAGAGATGGCACATTCCAGCAGAGACTAACTTGGTTCCCGTGTTGCATACCTGTGCAACATATCTGTGCAGTCATTATGAAGGTGCAGCAGATCAGAGTGATGGTGCAGCGTTAGTCTTCCTAGGAGTAGCGCAGCAGTCATATAGGAGAGGCCGCATTCTTGCCCACGGCATGCATGTGTGAGCCTTATTTTTTCCAACTTTAGTACTGCTGTTCAAGATTTAGCATTTGTTTTAGAACATATGCTTTGCTATTGTAGATTTTGATGCATGCATTATCTATAGATAGATGTGGGTGTAGATCTTAGGAAGCGAGGGCGCATTGCATGAGAGGTTTCCATTCTAGGAAAAGTGCGCAGATCTGAAGGAGTATGCTTGCATGCATGCTGCAGTTCATCCTCCAGTTGTGGTGCTCTATTCCGGGTACTTCTATTCGTGTAGTAGGTTGCACTGGCTGAGGTGATTAAGGTTAGGGTTTGACTCTGTCAGCGGGGCCGCTCCCTTGCATGAATCCAACTACATTGTAAGCGTAAGTCTTCCTATTCTATAAAGGAGACGTAGGGTGCACCATTGTGTTGGTTAGCGAGTGGATGTTTTGAGCTGTTTGTATTGTGAGTTTATTCTTTTCAGTTGATAGAATGGAGATGCCGTTTTGAGAGTTGAGATATGTGTATTTGCTCTTTGTAATCCCAACAGTATGTGTTTGTAGATTTATGTATTCATAAGTTGTTTTGATTGGAGGTTTTCAGTTTAAGCTACCTAGGTTTTAGGGTATTTTTCCGACTGCAGATTCTGCTTACCATGGTATGAAAATGAACAAAATATTTTTGGATCCTGTTAACACTCAACTGGAAGGGTCTAAATGTCAATTAGGGAAGGTACAACTGTCACCTCGTAAAATACTCCCGCACTTCGGGTTAGTGCTTGCTAGCCTTAGTGGGGAATCCCTAATGATTTGAAGTGGAAATAGTAAGATAAATGCTGTACAAACATTCCAAATGTGTGAGTTTAGCTTGCCTTTATCTTTATTTGAGATCAGATTTCTGCTAAGAAATTGCTAGGACAGCAAACTAATCTCAGATCTACACTTAGATATATCAAATATACTCAATTCCAGTGCAAATCTGGACTGTTTCACTTCAGATCTGCACTTAAAAAGTTGCAGATCTGCAATTATTTGACTCAAATCAGTAAATTCTTTAGTTGTTTACGTGTTTGACCAGTATCTTAAATGCATAGGGGTTTGGAGTCAGAGAAAGATAACAAATTAACTGGGCAGGGAATACACTTGAGGCCAATCAACTCTGGAAATTCCACAAATTATTCAAACTCACCAATGAAATAAGAATTGGTTGCCAAAAGAATGTTACCTTTATATCCAGAGTTGTGTATACATAGTCTGTAAATATTCGCTCCACACCAAAAGTGCCAAAGGGGACAAAGTCAGTTCTTCAACACTCTACTCTCACCATGCTTGGGGACATATCACATGAACATCAATGGGAGCTACCTACAATTCTTGCTCACTAAATCACTCAATTAATTTAACATGGGAGGACTCAGAAATATGAAAGAATTTTAAGTCCTAGGTATTGGGCCATTACATTTCTATTGTTATATTATAGTTGTCATTAGTGGTAGGCTTATTATTTGTAATTATACCCTTTGTCTCCTAAATATAGACCAAGGAGATCTAGTTTAGAGATCATCAAGAGTTATTTGTAAACATAAGGTGTAAAGGAAGTTGCCCCCTTGAAGTGACATTGCTATTCATTCCCCTTTTATCATTCTCAAGGTGTTGTATTGCTTATTCTTAATATTTTTATGTTATTTGGATCACAAGATTTGGTATCAGAGTAGACGACCCTTCATTTTGGGCTCTTCCAAATGAGTCATTGTAGCATTTTTGCTCTAAATTTTTTGGAATATTGAGTTTGTGCGGGACTTGTGGGGTTGGAAAGCAGACACATCGAATCATCTCTAGCCCCAATTTCGGATTCTGGTTTGCTATAATTTTGGTTTTACAGAGTGTAGAAGTTAGGTTTTTTTTCAGGTCCGGAAATCTTACTTAAAGCGTAGGTTCTACCAAAAAGCTCATATTTGTAGATTGAGAGGTCCAATTGAAGTAAGAACGATGCCATTTGGAAGAGAACAGATCATTGTGTTAGATGTCCAAATTTCATATCTTGAAATGTTATAGGGGTGGAGTGATGTGTTATACAAGTTCGCTCTCTTGAGATAGGGAAAAACAATAAGCTATGGTAATTCCACCATAACTTTCTCTTGGAAGACCCAAATTGCATGGCATTAATGGGAGCCCAAATATGACATATTAGTGTACATCTTGTAAATATTTCATTGAAAGTTGAGAATTGACGAAGTTGTAACAGGTGCAAGGTTGGCCAGTAGAGCAAACCCCAAATCAAGCTTTTACAAGTTGTGTCAACTTCAAATTATCATAACTTTTGATTGGAAGCGTAGTTTGTGGTGATTCAAAAGCAAGAAAGAGGAATTAGAGGTTAATATACAGGTATCAATTTTGGTACCATTTAATAATAATGTCTTGAAAAAGGACCATTATCATGGGGAGAAACAAGACCATCTTTGTAGGAGCAACACAAGTGGAAGAACCTGCCAAGTGGAAGAACATGTCAAGACTAATTGTGGAATTCCTCATCAATCTGAAGAACTAGCTGATAAAAGATGCAAAAGAGGAGAATTGGCGAAGTTGTAACAACTGCAAGGTTGGCCAGCAGAGCAGACCCTAAATTAGGTCTTTACAAGGTGTGTCAACTTAAAATGATCATAACTTTTGATTGGATGCATAGTTTGTGGTGATTCAAAAGGGATTAGAAAGAGGAATCATGGGAGAATATATAAGTATCTTTGGTACAATAAGAATAATTTCTTGTAAAAGAACCATTATCATTGGGAGAAACAAGATTGTCTTTGCAGGAGAAACAAAAGTGGAAGAACATGCCAAGACCAATCATGCAATTCCTCATCAATCGGAAGAATCGGCTTACAAAAGATGCAACTTGGAAGGATGAGTTCTTCATATAGAAGCATCTGCAACTAATCGAGCATTGAGGGCAATGCTTGTCTAAAGGGGTGGGGCATGTTAAACCCTAGGTTTTGGGCCATTATATTGCTATTGTTATATTATTGTTGTCATTAGTAGTAGGCCCATTATTTTTAATTGTACCCTTTGTCTCGTATATATATATGTATATATAGTATGTACATGAAGAGATTCAGTTTTAGGGATCATCAAGAGTTATTTTTAACATAAGGTGTAAGGAGGTTGCCCCTTTGAAGTGGCATTATTATTCATTCACTTTTTATCATTCTCAAGTCATGTAATTGCTTCTTCTTAATATTTTATGCTATTTGGGTTATTTGGATGAAAATAAAGAACAAATCCCTCAACAATGGAGTTGCTAGGTGAATATCATAAATTTATCAATATAACTATACTTACCAATTGTGTTCCCTGCTGATGCTACAAATCTAAGAAAGCTAGGCTTGCTTCTCGGCAATGACACCAAAATGTTAACACTCAAAACTGGAAGGGTGTATATATCAACTAGGGAATGTACCACTGTCACCTCATACGACCTCTTTGCACTTTGGGCTAGTTCTTGCTAGCCTTAGGGGGGAATCCCTAATGATTTGAAGTGGAAATAGTAAAGTAAATGTTGCACAAACACTTCAAATGTGAAGTTTTGCTTGTTGTTATCTTTATTTCAGATCAGATTTCTGCCAAGAAATTTGTTAGGGCAGCAAGCTAGTCCTAGACTACACTTAATAACAAATAAATTCAATTCCAGTGCAAATCTGCACCGTTTCACTTCAGGTCTGCAATTTTTTTACTGAAAATCAATGGATTAAATAGTTGTTTTTATGTGTTTGACCGATGTCTTAAATCCGTAGGGGGTTTGGGGTCAAAGGAAGAAGAGAAAGTTGATTGGGTAGGGGATACACTCGAGGCCAATCAACTCAAAAAATTCCACATAAGCTAATCAAACTCATCAATGAAATAAGAATTGGTTGCCAAAAGAATGTTACCTTTATTTCCAAAATTATGTATATATAGTTTGTAAATATTAACTCTAGAGCAAAAGTGTTGGAGGGGACAAAATCATTTCTTCAACACTTAACTCTCACCATGCTTGGGGGGGATGGTGACATGAACATCAATGGAAGTGACCTCTCCAATTTGCTTTCACTAAATTGCTCAATTAAACTAACATGGGAGGATTAGAAATATGAAAGAATGAGTGGACTCAAGAAAGAAGTTAGAACCGGTCCCCAATCACAATCACCCCTACAACTCTTATACAATGAGTATTGGAGTGTACCTTGAATACATCTTGAAATAGAATGAGTGAAAAAAGAGGATAATAAGACAAGGGGAGGTGCCCTCGTCTAAGAATAAAATGAGTAAAGAGAGGAATAATTCCTAGGAAAGGCACTCCAGATAGGGCACACTTTTACTGGCTAAAGATAGATGATTCCTAGTGAAAATAGACAACAATAACATGCCTATTTTAGTCCAAAAGATTTCACAAGTGGTGCGGCCTCCTTCTAAGTCATGAACGCTGGGTTGGATGCTAATAATAGCCTCCAAGTGGTGCACCTCTTTCCTTGGAATATTCTTCAAGTGGTGTGCCCTCTCTCCTGAAGCAATCAATGTGCCCTCATAGATGTTTGGAATAGATGTGTATCTGTGTAATGTCCCTTTCCAAATAGGAGCTCCAGAGAGGAGGCTTAATGGTCTAAACAACCTCGTTAGACTATAGCCAGGGCCAGACAGGGGTAAACAGGGTTACTAGAGGTCACTTCAGCCAAGGGTGTTATAATTCGAAAGTTACATTGAGCTAAAAGTGACTAAAAGCACTTTTAAGCCAACTTGAGCTAAACATAGAACATATGAGCTAAAAATAGAGTCAACAACGAATTAGGGTTTCAGGAAGCTATAAGAGAAGGTAAAGCAACCTAATTCAACATTATGCAGATTTTGACTTGTCATTGATGAGAGAGGCGCATCTCTGGAGAGATAGCTCAGTGGATTCCAAGAGGAATACACCAATGGATGATTTCGGTGTTGAGAGACACACCCTAGTCACTGGGGAGATCATACAGGTCTTCCATTAGTCTTCAACAACAGTTTCACAGGTTCCAACAACAAGGGCGCACTTATTTAGGGTGAGGGTGCAACTTTTGAGGAGGTTTAGTGAGTCGACTTGTCCCATCCAGGGAGAATCTAGAGATTCCCTTCCGATACAGTTGAGAGGAAGGCAAGGTGCATCTTTTGCTCGGTTTCTCGTCAGATTTCGACGGAGAAATCATCTAGGGCGCATTTTCCAGCCGTTGAGGGTGCGACAGTTGGGGAGGACACATTTGGGGTTCCCAAGTGATCATCAAATCAGATCCAGGGAAATCCTTCCGACCCATTTCCCAGTAGCCTAGGGTGCTCAGTTTGAGACCCTTATTAGCCGATTCCTATGGGGGAATCACTAGGGTGCAGTTTTCTGGCAGCAGAGGGGGCGCATTTCCCTAGGGGGGTCCATTCGAGGTCCAGGCATACTAGCAGAGGGCTGGTTAGTCACCAGGACTGAGAGAGAGCAGGGCACACTATTTGGGATAGTTTCCAGGCAGATCCGAGGGGTTTAGCCACTAGTGCGAACTTTCCAGACTTGCAACAGTTGTCATAGCTTGCAACAGATCTTACACCTCATCCATTGATCTCGCAGTATTCTTCTATTATCGGGTACTATTGTTTTAGTTTGCTTATTGTATTCCGGCTAAGATCCTTTTGTCACTGATCTAGCCGAGTGATTTATTTTATTTAGCCGCATTCGACATTGTACTCCACAGAGATATCATAATATATAGTTTGCAGTCTTTTGTCTCATTTACTATCTGTATGCTCATTTATATGCTGTAAACAATTAATTATACACATACACATCTAAAACACATCCAAAACCCCCCAATGTATTAGATCAGACAGTAGATATATCAGATTAGCAACATTTACTAGACTAGCCGAGTCAGGAACATTACAATCTGGTCCAAAGATAACATCTCTAAAAGAGACAAAGGGGATCATCCTTTGCTTATATAGTGATTATGACACACAAGTGGTGCCTATATGCTGCTAATAACAATAACATGCCTATTTTAGTCCAAAAGATTCCACAAGTGGTGCGGCCTCCTTCCAAGTCATGTGCGCTAGGTTGGATGCTAATAATAGCCTCCAAGTGGTGCACCCCTCTCCTTGGAATATTCTTCAAGTGGTGTGCTCTCTCTCCTGAAGCAATCAATGTGCCCTCATAGATGCTTGGAATAGATGTGTAACTGGTCCAATGATAGCATCTCTAAAAGAGACAAAGGGGATCATCCTCCTTGTTTGTTTATACAGTGATTATGGCACACAAGTGGTGCCTATATGCTGCTAATAAATCCTCTAAAATAGCGCCTACCATGCATGTAAATATGTTGTTGGAATGTGCTAATATAGAGATAAGCATGAATTGTTATTATTCATTCATATGATACACATATAAGTACATTGATGTGACCTTTGGATTCGTATTCCAAGAGGTCCCTTGGACTCTTAATAATCGTTCCTATAACATGACTATTCACATTTTGTCAAGTTAGAAACCCTAAATGGATTACGTTTCCAACATTCCCCGCCTTAATCCGAAGGGGTGTATGTGAGTCCAAGAAGAGAGATGGAATCTAGAAGTGTGCAGCTGAAATCTCGAAGTGGACAACTGCCAATGGTTGAATGTGCTCTATGAATCTGGTTCTTTTGGGATGACCACAAACCAAAAGGCTAGCAGAAGCTGATGTCTTCTACTAAATGGTGGCAGTGGTTTATGGAAGACCACAAACCAATCTGGTGGTTTATGGATGACCACAAACTAAGGAACTTGGCTCTAGGGATAAATGGTTCCTCGAACATTTCCTAAGTTAGCTAGAAGCTGGAAGCTGATGTCTTCTACTAATTGGAAGTGCTCTCGAATGTTGGTTTAAAGATGATCATAAATTGTTCTCTAACAAAAGTTGAAAGTCTTCTACTAAGTGGAGGTTTAAGGAAAACCACAAATCGTTGTCTAGCAGAAGTTGAAAGTCTTCTACTAAGTGGTTGTTTAAGGAAAACCACAAACCAATCTGGTGGTTTTGGGTGACCACAAATCTAATCACGCTTGCTTGTCATGCTCACTTGTTACTGCTCGATTGATAAGACTTCAAAACTTGAAGCTTGACTATCAATCACTAATGTTGTCCCCCATGTTAGGTACAAGGTGAGAAGATGCAAATCTTTGCACTGCAACATGTGTCAATACTCGAGAATGAATTCTATAGTATGACTGAGATATCTTCTTGGCTATTGATAACCATTGCCAAGAAGTCATCCACCCATAGTGGTTCTTTACTCTTGTAGGTTTCTTATGTTTAGAACATTTGTTTGAAGGATGATTGTGCTTTCCACAATGCTTGCAAGGATGAAGATCGAAGCACTGATCTTCCATGTGGCCAACTCACTGACAATGTTCGCATTTCAGAATCCACTCTTAAACTGGAGCAGGTGAATATGAACCTTCTTGAAGCAATCCAACAGTTCAGCAATCCAACAGTTCGGATCTTTATCGGTTTGGTATAATGCATATTATGAAAGGTGAATTCCTTTTCATATCTGATACCTGTTCTGTGCTTGTTGTGCCTAATTTCTTCCCAAGTTCTGATGATGGGCTTGGAAAGAGGAAGACGATATTCATCTGTACTTGAATTTGAAACTATCTCACTGAGTTGCTCCTATGCTGGCTATTGGTCTGAATTGACATCATCATCTTCTTCGAAAAGAGGGTTGTTTTGAACAAGGACTAGTTCAGAATGTCGAAGATTCTTTTGCTCAAGTTCATCATGAATAAGCCAAGTATGAGTTAGAAGTAGTGCTACTTTGGCTTGCAAAAATTGCAAGCAAATTACAACAAACTGAAGAGTTGCTTTGTCAGTGGTGATTGTATTGTCCACAAAAGAGAGTATTAAAGTGTTCAGTAACTCTAATAATTCCTCAACTTGAGGCATTTAAAGAAAAAATTAGACATCAAAGGTTTCTTGCAACTCCACCCAGACTTTACAATGCAAACTCAACTATGCATACTCTACAAATGAAGGGTGTCGGCTTCTACCGAAAATGCACTAGTTTACAAGAAAAAAACAAGTAAACTTACAAAAAGACTATTTGCAAATATACCTTGATTGTGGTGAATGTGTTGTTGATGCACTTTGAATTTGCTTAGTAGGTGTGTTGGTCTAGTTCCTTGGGGCACCCCTGTCCTCTATGAGCTCCACAGATCAAAGAAATCTAAAATTAAACTCCAATGGCAAAGCCAGTGAGCACCAACGAAAAGGAATTGTAGAGAGATCTAGAGAGCACAATAGAGAAGTTGAGCTTTTGACATTCATAATTCTAATAGCCAAATTGCAATGAAGAACTGGCATTGAATGCTAGTTGGTGGACGAGGAAGCCCTTCTTGAAATTTTCTTGAGGCGGTACAATGACTGTATATTGGAATGCAAATTGCAAAATAGGAGGGGCATCTGAGTTCATGCGAAAGCCATTGTTGTTCTCAAAATCAAAATCATAGGCATAAGTTGTATATGTATCACAACAAATAATATGTTGTATGTTCCCTCCTCGATCTTTCCTGTCCCACTGTGATTGCCAGAAAACCCTAATCTATTCCCTGATTTGGCATATGAGCAGTCCAGTGATTGGAAATGTTAAATCCAACAACCTCCTAGGAAAGAACTACAACTGCAAGACAAGGAATAGATGGTGTACAGGAAAATGAACACACAAGGAAGCGTTGGCAATAAGCACAATGCTAATCCATGATGTTGCTACAAAGTGTTGCCCAACTGTTGTTAATCCATGGCCAGGCGATGCACAAGACCGAAGGTGAATGCGTTGTGCGCTTGTGGCTAAATCCCAACTAGTGATACTAATCGTATTAACATGTAAGCTTGAGTGTGAATGAGACCATAGTGCTATCAATGGGCGAAGATCTCATCTCCTTGTTCTTGCCCTTCGAATTGCAGCCTATGTCACCAAATATACCAGTGCTGCAATGCTCTCCTCGATGCCAACCCTACAATTCAAAATCCACGAGGATGATACAATTTGGCGCCCACTGTCACCATAACTGTGCCCAAGGCATCCCGCACTGTTTATGGATGTAAACCCCCTAATCCTTTACAAGAAAAGAAACCCTATATGACATTGTAAAACCCTAGCAAAAATGGCTCAGAATTCCATGTGCCTCTTCGAAGAAATGCGGCCTAGAGGACAATGTCCAGAGTGGTGAATTGTTGATAGAAAAGGATGGACAAAGAGGGTGACCCTAGTGAGCAATAGAAGTAGAGTAGATGCTGATTAAGTGGCCAATAGTATCAGAATAGATGTCGATGAATGAATATGCCAATGGTTGTGATTGATAACACCATTTGTGGAAATGCAATATTCGTGAACGTGGACAATGAAAACAAGCGTGGTAGCTTTGGTCTCTCAGTTGAAAGAGACACTTCATGAGTAGGAATCTAAGTTGGATCAGGTTTGGACTTAACTGCAGGTTGCTCAGGTTCAGCTATAGCAAGCAGGTATGCATCAACGCTCACATAACATTACCAATAGTGGGAAAATGTAGTCGAGACAACATAGCGCCAGAAATGCAAATATGTTTTCTGATACAATTTCCACTCTTCGACGAGAAAAAATAATCAGTGGTAGATAAAGACCATGCAATTTTGACTACGCTAATGCCACAAACAAAAAATCTTAGGGAAGATGTGAGTAGCGACAACTCACGTTTCGTGGAAGAGGATTGAGAGGACTCTCTCTCTCTCTCTCTCTCTCTCTCTCTATATATATATATATATTTACTGTTTTGCGCAGAGAGAGCACAAATAGAATGGACAAGAGAATGATGAGATCTTTTGAGGTTTTAGAGGCATTTCTGTACGCAACGATTTCACAAAGAGTAGATGTGCGGGTAGAGAGGGTCACACGGAGATTTCACACAGGTGGAGAGAATCTGTTGAAGGAGATAGGACGCAAGGAATCATTGAGAATAAATGCAAGGAGAAAACTCTAATTAGAAAACCCCAATCGTGAGAGAGGGCAATGCGACGACAGATAGACTAACGCACAAGAATTGTAGAGGGATGTTTTCTGCACGCGAGGGGAGAGGAAATGCTGAGGCAGACAAAGGGACAAACTTGTAGGCAAAGGGGCTCATATTGGCAGGTAGACAGAAGTTTATGGGCATACAGAGGCTACTTAGATGATATGGACAACTGCATAGCATATTCCAGGCCTAAAAAACTATAGGCTGTGATACCACTATTGGAATGCGTGAATATAGAGATAAGTGTGAATTGTTATTATTCATTCATATGATATACATATAAGTACATTGATGTGACCTTTGGATTCGTATTCCAAGAGGTCCCTTGGACTCCCGATGATCGTTCCTATAACTTGACTATTCACATTCTGTCTAGTTAGTAACCCTAAATGGATTACGTTTCCAACATATGTGATAAAACCAACATCTCTCCACAGGCTTGAACAATTACTGAAAGCATACTGATAAGAACGACTTCCTTCATGTATTTCTAGTTTTCTAAGTCTACGTCGTCTAGGAAAGAAAGCTCTGAATATAGGGTTCATTGGAGTGATAGAATCACACTTGCATGCATTTGAATAGCATATCAAGGACGCTGAAATTAAGCCTATTTGTGGCATGTTACTCCTTATGTGAAAGGCACTAACCATGATTGATTTTATGCAGTGCACTAGCAACTTAGGTGTTGAATTGAGACTCAAATTCATTGTAAAAATTGGCGATGTTTTGGAAAGTGAAGAAGAAACAACCAATGACCTCATTCTCATACAGATCTAGACCAAAATTAGATTGGACATGCAAGTCTACAACAATTGGTACACATGTGTTATGATAGATATCAATTCTTCTCCACATAGAATGTATAAAGGAAATACACATATGAGAGAGAGAGAGGAATAATTGCTTGATTATAAAGTGATGCAATGTCTCAATACATATAAGGAGAGAGAGGAGTATGTTATGTAACTCCCTAATACCTAATCACCTAATAACCCAATATTTATTAAGCCATAATTACATCACTTAAAAGGACTCTTTAATTAAGTCGTTAATTATGACTTTAACACATGACAAAATTACATTTAATGTATGCCTACGCTTTAGTCTAGTTATGGCCATCATATCTAACACCCTCCCATAATGATCATATTACATGGATTCGCTTGTTCCAAAATAAAAACAAAATATTTGGACCAATTGAGATGATTGCAGCCCACTTTTGAGAGATGTCTTCAATCCATAATTGATAATGGATTGTATCTAACAAAGTTGATGAAGACATTAGAGAAATTTTGAGGTAAAAAATGGGCCTCAAAACAAAAAAACGTGGTATCAATATCAACTTTGAATGAACCATTAGGATCCAAGATGATCATGTCAACCATAATGGTAAATAGTTTTGGAGGGAAAAACATAAAACTACTTTTATATCATATTTTCAACTTATCTCCTTATAGGTTTACTCAAATTTCAAGTGTAGGCACTCGTTGGATGCGGAATTTAATTTTGCATCAAACGCATACCCACTTTGCATACTTTTGATAGACCTTGTTACACCTTAGATTCTCTGCAGTGTACCATATATTTTTTCACGAGATGTGAGCACTCTGATGAGCCCAAAGTGTAAGTGTACCCCTTGTGGCTTTAAGGAGTTGGCCTAAACTGAAGGGGAAACGATGCTAAGGTGACAATGGTGCGTTTCCCTTGTACTTATTCCCATTAGCACCTCTACAAAGTCTCTTAGTTTCGGTGGTAACATTTTTTGGCATCGTTGCTAGTGAGGTCCTTGTTGGTTTGTTTCCGGATATGACATTCTCCACAATAAACTTGAAGCATTTTGTGGCATCCCCTGGGTTGTGGGTAAGTTTTCTTATGTTTGTATCTTGATGAGATTATTGTTATTACTAACTTGATATGTCTCATCTGGTGACTCCACTCAAAGAAAATATAAAGAGGTACATTGCAAGAGGTAATTCCCATAAAGAAAGATTGAAAGGTAACTTGGGATTGATTCAAAGCATAGGAAAACTATTTATGAACCCAAAGTCTCATAATTCTCAAATTATATTGGTGACTCCACATCTTTGGTATTTGTATTATCGGTATGCAATTCTCTGATATTTTCATCACCTTGTATGTTTCAAATATGGCCTCTTTTTGGGAAGATTTGTTTGCTCTTTTGGATTTTGCAGGTCTTCCATTGTGTCTAGGTGAACTTCATTTTGATACATAGGCTACTTAGGTCCTAATGTTTAATGGAAATCCATGGTTGGCTTCAAGACACCTTGCATCTTTCATGGATTATATGGTAGAGGATAACATTGTTTATGAATGAACCTTAATGAAAGCATTTGCATTTTCAATGCAAGGGAAAGATGCATGGGATTGGTATTGTGATTTGAAGCCCAAAGAGATAAAATCATTTCAATAGTTAATAAAAAGGTTTTGAAAGCATTGGATCAATGGTTATGAAGAAGTTGAATATTATCATGTCTTTCTTGATTTGCTAAGACAAATAGGGGATAAGGTCAAAAACCTAATGATGGAATATGATAACCCCTCAAGTGATCTTTATGTGGAAATAGAGGAAACAAAGGGTGCATACCTTTTCTTGTACGATTATGTTGCAACAAAATATGTTAAGCCTTCTCCGCTGAAGCATGATGATGATCTACTTGATGAGGCTCATCCCTTTCCTCCCTCCCATGAGCCATTGTTGCACAACATTTCAGAGTCAAGAAAGGATGAGGAACAAGTATCCCATGTTGAAGATGTCAAGGAAATTTATGATGTGATTAACATAGATGATCTTCTTGAAGAAAAGCCCGATGAAGCACCTTGTTGTTCTTTTGAAGATGATGAGTTCATTAAAGATTTTGTTGCAAATCCTGAAGAATAAAATGATGATGAAGAATCTGCTCGTGTTTCCATTGGAAATCAAGATACATTTGAAGGATGGATATATGAAGAGAACCTCGATGACAAAAGCATTCAAGCATCCGTCGGTTCTCTGTCGCAAGAAAGAAAGAGTTTGATATGCTATACTCCTTTACAAGATTTTGAGTTTCATGCAGTGTTATTAAAACCGGACCGGTCCAGCAAAACCGACTGGTTGAACCGGTTTGCAGAGGAAAACAGTCCGACCAGAGCATCAAAACCGATCGGTTGAACCGGTTTGCATAGGAAAACCGTCCGACCAGAGCATCAAAACCTTTTTGGCCGATTTGGTACTGAATCGGTCGATTTTGCACAACATCCGTACAATGCATATATGCCCACGGATTTCAATTTTGTTTAGAAAAAAAACAATTGTTTAATGGAAGGGGGACCTATTACCTAACCCTAGGGTAATGGTAATGGTAAATTCTTAAAAGTGACATTCTCCTTTATCTTTAATTTTCATCCTTTTACTTAAATTTTTAACATTACCATTAATTGTTTTAGGATGTTTGAGAGTGGTTCCAACCTTATTAGACTTCATATGGAGAAAGTAGAATTTTAGGTCCCATTCAAAATTCAACAGACCAACGGTTTTCAGGATTTTAAGCTTGGCAAGATTGCACCATTTGTCCACTAGATTCTATCATGTCTGAGGGTATGGAACTGACATTTAATCAAGAAAACCAAGCCCTCTATGTACCTCGATGTTGGTGACATTGATTTTTGAACTCTTCTGTCTTGACCTTAGTAAAAATGTACCCTTCACTCAAGTAAAATCAATTGTTAGGCATGTTAAGCTTTTTCTATCTTATTTTAATGCTTAGAGGGTGACACTGATGATGAGGATCCTAAAATAAGTAATGATCTGGATGATATGTAGTTATTTGTTGTAGCATGAATTTTTTTGGACTCTAGAGGCCATTTAAATCCTCATTGTTGATGTATTTTGGTTTAAAGATGGATTGCACTCGGTGCTATTTTGGTTATATTCACTCTTACTTGCTATATGAATTGAGAAACTTTGCATATTTGTGTATAAATGGTTTGGATTCATATGGATGCACATGAATATATATGTTTTTTTTCAAAATTTGAATATTTTATGTAGTTCTGGTCGATCGTTTTTTTTTTTTAATTAATTTTTTCTCTATTGTTTTTTGTTTTTTCCGGACGGGTCTGGTTTCACATTTTTGTGTTCAACTAGTTCGGTCCAGTTTCCGGTTTTGATAACATTGGTTTCATGATACATTTTTTAACAGTTTGGAAGAGGAAAGTCTAATAAATGAACAATTATTTGATGAAAAAAATGACAACAAAGAGTTTGAGAATATTGATGCTCTTCTCCATATTGAAAGACAAAAATGGGATATAAGTTGTTTTTATTTTGATGGGGATCCCATTTACAATACAAATAGTGATGTTTCTAAAGATAAAATTGCAGATTTGTGGTCTTGTGGACAACCAAACATAGTCAGTGAATGTAAATCTAACTTCACTATGCAAGAATAGCCATATCATCCTACGAATGACGCTAATTTATAGGTACAAGAAGTGTTTCTTCGTGGCCAAATGACAATAGAAATTTTCCAGCCATGAAAGTCCCTAACTCATGATTTTCACATTCAGGAAAATCCATCTAGTGATAATGGTTTTAAATATGTGAATTTTTGTAGACATCAACATGCTCAACCTTGGGATTATGGCTTGAATTTTCAAGCTCATGTACAGGTGCAACCAACCATGAGTCGGGGATCTACATATTTTTTCAAGTCTGATTGGTTTTCTCATGTGATCGAGAACATCAAGTCGGGGCAACAATCTTCTTGTAGGTTTCTATTGGAGCCGCCTTCAGAATCCCTCTTGGTTGATGGTTTGATGAGTAACAGTGATGGTTTGCCCTATGCTTATGACAAGAAAGAGTATTACATCAACGCTATCCACTTGTGGGTTGAAGAAGCTTGCAACAGTACAGGTAAACCTTGGCATGACTTTATTCTTCTCACACATGATCATGATCCCACATCAAATTTTGGCCAGGGAAAGTTAAAGGAGATGCCGACATATGCTTACTTGATTCTCGATGTTTCATTATTTTGGTTTGTGACCAAGCACAGAGGTAAATTTCAAGCTATTGATGAATTCATTAAATGGTTACATTGGATTTATGCTTTTACTTAGCATGTTATATTTATTATGTTAGAGTAGGTTATAATGAATATGCTCTTTAGCATAAGCATTAGATTTACTTGTGTGATTTCATGTTATTGATTTCTGCATTTCCCTTTCGTTTTAAGAATAAAAGTTGAATGATGCTTACATTGTATGAAATTCTCTAAAAGTTGGTGCTAAGCGCTTCGTTCATTTTATTTCATGCATAGATTTACTTTTATCTCAAGGAAGGGATAAGACACTTGTATCTTTACCCTCCCTTGCATTTAATATCCATTTTGTGAGAATGTTTCAGGATTATAGGTTTCTGGAGATTTTGGACTTCTCATGCACTCTTGAGATGAACACATGTCCCCAAGTTGGAGCTAGTTGTTACGCCTTATATTCTCTGCATTGTACCCTATATTTTTTCACGAGATGTGACCACTTTGATGAGCCCAAAGTGTGATGATTTCTTTGTATGTGGCCATGATGGGATGATTGATGTACAAGTGTTGGTTAGTTGGTTGCGTAGATCCCCTCAGGTGGAGGGTCATGGCATATCCTTTAAGTCCCCATTCTCAAGGTGCTTGGTTTTATTGCTCTGACTGACTACCACTTGGAGGTGGTAACTCCCTCCAAGTTAGGCATTTATGTCTTGGGTAGGTATGCGGGCATTTTGAGGTGGATCTACTAGGATACATGATTTACGAGGCCCTAACTATTCACTTATTCTATTTGCTATGTAAAAGGTGATTGCACTTTGTAAGGGTTGTCACATCCATGGTTTAGGACACCTATTTTACCCGACATGGACCCTCTCTTTCTTATGTGTGTACCACACTTTGGTCATGGGCCCTCAGAGATGATTCTACATATGTTCACTCAGTTTCACGTCTCCTGAGGCATTGCCACAGTTCTAAAGGCGGTACACATATTTCAAGGCATTGTTCACATCCTCTGAAGCACATTTGGGCTTCTTTTACACACATGGGTATTCTCTACACATGCCACATGGGAGATCTTAGAACGTTCCTCTTCTTTCATCTCTTTTGTAGATGTCTTTTACATAATTTGAGGGTTGACCCATTCTTTGACGTCATTCTTGTTGTTGGGGGTTTTATGACCCATTTTTTGACTTGGAGGGTCACTCCCATGCTTCATGGAGGTGCCTGGACCTTAGATGTTGACATGGTCATGCTTTGGAGACATATTTCAAGGATTTGTGGACATTATTTGAGCATTTCTTGTGCACATTTTGTGGAGGCTATCCTCTTTTGAGGTCATTCTCCACACTTTCATGAGAACGTTCCACTTGGAGGAGAGAAACGTTGGAGCTTTACTTGGTTGGGAGGCTACCCCACCTTGTTTTGAGGCCTCCACATCACCCTTTTCTTGGAACGTTGTACTTGGAGAGCAAATCGGCCCCATCTTTTGAGGGATCCTCCAATTTTATGAGGGTTTCTAGCATGTAAAACATCTTTTCATTGTAATTTGACTTAGTCTCCAAGTTATGTGGATGACAAGTCACTTTTATTTTATTTTCTTAACCTAGATTTAGGGAATAAAGAATGGGAAGGAGTTGTGCGCCTCATCTATAAATATAGGCCCTCCTCTCATTCCAAATCATTGTGAATTGTTGGACATCATTTTGAGCCATTAATAGAAGATCTTTTACTCGGTGTTTCTTTGTGTCAATTCTTGGAGCTCTTTCTTTCTTGGTTATTCTTCTTACTTGAAAGATTATTGTGAATATACAAGTTTCTACTAAAGCTAGCAAGATCGATCCATTGAGGAGTTACTCAACTATTAGAAGGAGGACGTCTAGGGTTTGTATCTCTTCCATCTTACTTAAAACGATTTGGTAAGTGCTCATCTCTTGTTTTGATTAGTTTTATACTCCTTGGCAATGGTTTTAAGTATTCTATCAAATCTTTTGTTGATCTTGTTAGTGAAGGCTATTTCCTTGAGGAAACCTTTCTTGTAGGGCCTTGGTTTTCATGGTTTGTCTTGATTAGACAAGGGACTACTGGCCTTGAGGTACTAGTCTCCCACTCTAATCCATAAACATTGAATAGCCAATTCTTAGATGAGCATACTTCTTGACCTCATTAGCCCTAAGTTTTGACATGGCACTAAGTTTAACTCCCAACAACCAACCACAAAACCCTAAAAACTCAAATCTTTTCTTTTGTCATATATAATACAAAAAAATACGAAAGATATCCGTCAAAAAAATTTACTCATTGTCTAGTGCAAAGTTAACAGTTTATTTTCATTTTCTAGACATTTTTGTCCAAGGGTTTATGGTAAATTGTTGATCTTTAACCCTAATAGGGCAAAGTAGCCCCACACATTTGTGTTGAAAGGTTTTATCTAACATTTTGTGGGCTGATTTAAGAGGTTTAGGAATTCTGGAAATTAAATTGCAACAAAGAAAATTGGAATTGGTCAAATCCTAAAGCTTGGGTTTAACCCTAAAAAGTAAATTCTAACCCTATCCTAGCTTATATCGCACTTGTGGATTGTTTATAAAGGATATGTAACACTTTCTAATGGTGAAATTTATCTCCTAAGTGCTTCATAATTGTTATTTTACATTTTGGAGATTTTTGGTGAAACCCTAGGGGGATTCACCACCTCTCTTTGCAAGTTTGAGCTAATTGCATGGTTATTATTCATTTATACTTGCAATCATTCATTGCTGGGCTGTTTTTACATAGATTATTCACTGCCCTAGCAAAAGTGCCCAAGGAATTTTCATTATAAGTGTTTTTAAGCACCCTTGGGGTGCTTTTCCTCACCCAAAATTTGCATTTTCTGAGTTATTTATTATCTATCTGATTCTAGAAATTTGTGGACAGTAGCAAACTCGCCCAATTTACAATATATAATCAAAAGGTAACTCAAATATATCATGTATTCTTGGTTTATGGGATTAGATCTCACTCTTGTGTGGTAAAGGGTGTTTTTTTCTTCATCCAAAGAGTGACATTGTAGTGCTGATTTATATTTCTGCTGTAGTATATTTATTTCAGTTCTTAGCACTTAATCAATTAGGTCCTAACCCTCTTTATATTGTGGTAGTTATTGCCCTAGTTCATAGTTGAATATTCTCAAGGCATTTGGCTACTCCATTGGCACTAGTCTATCTAATTATATATTGAGGTGTGTGTTTTGGAAGTGACTTGTATCGTAAGCTACCCTAAGGTATGGTACATGTTTGTTTATGTGGATCTAGGATACCCCTCGTGGCTTCAAGGAGTTGGCCTAAAGTGAAGGGAAAATGGTGCTAAGGTGATAGTGGTGTGTTTCCTGTGTTGTGGTTATCCCCGTTAGCACCTCTACAAAGGCTACTAGTTTGGGCACCAACAGACCCACCGTGAGATAAACTGGAAATACATGAATTCCCTCACGAGAATCACCTCTTACTTCTTGGTTGTCGCATCTGATCGGGACAACAAGCGGCATGTAGAATCCCATGATACCTCAAATACCAAAGTGGTGAAGCCTTAGATTTCTTCTTATCCCCCTCTGAGGGTTTGCTCTCTCTTTTCGAGGCCATGGGGAGTTGTTGTTATGAGTCATAGGTTGATCCCTAGTAATTTCACAAACATATCAAATCATTGAGGCCATAGGGCCGTGCGCCCCCCCCCCATTCAACACTCTACCATACAGGTCTAACTAAGTAACTAGGTTTCCTTCCAAAKTTTCTTCCTCAATGCCTTGGATGATAGGAGAATTAGGCTTCTTCATGGTTGTGCTCTCCCCAATATCATAGAACTAACCCCCATCATCCACTGTCATTCCCTAGGAGATATCATCTAATAGTGTATTGGCCATTTCATACTGATTGGCGACTTGGAAGAGAACACCCTCCATCGACCACCCATCTCGCATTTGGTAGCCAATTTTAATCTACATGGACATCATTTCTTGGCTTAGTACCGAGGCTTTGCTCTTAGTTTTCATTACTTTCAACATTTAGGCTTCTTCATATATTTGCCTAGTTTTTTCTTTTTGCTTTTGTTTGAAATTGCACATGGTTATTGGATTGTAGAAACACATCAAAGTCACATAAGACACGAGATATTATGTGGTAAAACCTTTGAAAAGGAAACAACCGCAGAGCAAGACGAAAGTTCAATTATTTCTCAACTCATTCAACTATGTATAGTGAGGTCCCAAGTAATTTTTATAGATCAAATACTTGTATGCTAATTGCTCGATTATTTGCAGCTCACTAAGCTACAACTCAACTAGCCATGCCCAAAATAGACAGATGATACAAGTTAAGTTTACTTCAACCTTGGATCCATCAATGCATGGGAAGATTAAGATAAGTTAATTAAATTAAGTCAATATTGTCTTGATAACTTCAATGCTTTATTTTTTATAATTACAAAGCTATTTGTTGTGCATATTTTAATATTATATGTGCACAAATAATTAAATAATTTGCACACTTAATTATGCACCAACATCCACTTGTAAGATTGACTTGAGGCTAGGGGGAGGGAAGGAGGAACTACATGCTATCCTCTCGTAAAGACAACTTCTTTCACCCCTAGCAAGGATTGAAAATGAAGGAACTTGGCTTCAGTGAGTAGTGTGGTGAAAATATTTGTGACCTAATCTTTTGAATGACAAAATTGCAAGTCAAGAACCCGATGATGAATGAGCTTTCGTATGTAGTGCATATAGACCTCAATGTGTTTAGTGCGTTGGTGCTCAACTAGATTACATGTAATGTGTATGGCACTTTGATTGCTGCAACAAGTAGTTGTAGGTTGATCCTAGGGAAACCAAACTCTGTGAGCAATTATTGAATCCAAAAACCTTCTCGATTGACATTAATAATGCCGTGATACTCTACCTCTATAGAAGAGAGAACATTAGCATGCTACTTTTTGCTGGACCAAGTGATATGATCCAAACCAAGGTTGAAAGTGTAACCAAAAGTAGACTTATGATAATCAACATCACCTGCCTAATTTGAATTTGCGATACCCGTTATGGAAGAGGAGCCTCCTTTAGTATACTTGATGCCACACTGATAATTACCCCGAATGTAGCAAAGCCTACACTTTGTTACCTTTCAATGACTCTCATTAAGATCCTGCATGAAGCGAGAGATTAAACCAACAACAAAGGAGATGTCTAGTTAGTATGAGTCAAGTATAGAAGACTTCTTACAAACTGTCTATACAAAGTAGGATCAACCTTGGAAGTTGAATATGTTGATGATTATAGCTGCATGAGACATTCTCCAGGACACAGTTTGAGTGAGTCGACCTGAGAGAAAGCCCATGAGTTGGGTGTGCCCATGAGATGGGTGTGTGGTTCCTATCTGAGATAGAACTGGAACGTTGTGCTGGCCTCCTCTGTGCAAAGAGTTGAGATGATACTCCAGATGATTCTCTTGTGTAACGTAGTGAGAAAGAAGATCTGTTGAGTTGGACGTGCCTGTGGCTGAGCATAGGTGAACCTGTGGGGAAGCCCATGAATTGGGTGTATCGTTCTGAAACAGAGATGAAACGATGTATTAGCCTCCTTTGTGCAGAGAGTTGAGATGATGTGATACTCCAAATGGTTCTCCTATGTAACGCAGTGAGAAAGAAGATCTGCTGAGTTGGACGTTCCTGTGGCTAAGCACAGGTGAACGTGATCCTAGTGGCTGAGCACTAGTGAGTGTGGTTCTCCTGTGAGACGCAGTGAGATAGAGATGTGGACATCCCTGTGGCTGAGCACAGATGGATGTGCCCCTAGTGGCTGAGCACTAGTGGGTGTATGA
>ML781492.1:998599-1008767 GCA_009831015.1 Picea engelmannii
CTGGAACTTAGACATTGTGTCTCCGAGGGCACACTAAGTGAGTTGGACTTAGCTCACGTTTGCAAGTGTGCATTAGGACGACAACAATACGTTAATAGAAGTAAGTCAGTCTTATCTTGATAACTCCAATGCTTTATTTTTGAAAATCACAAAACTATTTATTGTGCATTATTTAATATTAGGTGTGCACTCATAATTATGCGCCAACAACTGTACTTTTGTTGGATGTTGTACTCAGTTTCATTTACCTACTTTTGTGGTCATTCACTGGACATCAATAAAATTATTTTATTTTATCTTATCTCATATCATATGTATTCTTACATGTCTAGAGAAGAAGAGGAGATCTAAATAATTGGAAAAACTTTTATCGCATATAGGAGGAGAAGAAGAGAAGAAAACAAAAAGCAGGCAAGAAGAAGAAAAGGTAGAATTGGAGTTCGAAGAAGAAGCAAAAGAAGAAGAAAATAAGCCAAATAGTTCTCAACAAAGGGAAAATGGTTTTATAAAACACTCAAGGATACAAAACCAGTGGAGCAACATGGAGAAAGAAGAAGGTCCTAATCAGTCTACCAAGTAAATCTTGGTTTGATTAGTGAAGTGGAAAATTCTCATGACCCTGTTTCTTTTGATGAAGCTAGTAAGAAACAAGAATGGAGAGGTGCAATGCAAGTAGAATTTGATGCTTTAATGAAAAACAAAACCTGGAAGTTAGTTGATTTGCCTCTAGCATCTAGATAAGAAGCCAATAGGTTGTAAATGGGTGTATCAGAATTTTTTTAAAGCAAATGGTTCAATTGATAAATATAAAACTAAGTTAGTTGCAAAAGGATATGCACAACGAGAAGGCATAGATTATGAAGAAACATTTGCTCCTACAAGAAAATTGTTTGCTATTAGAAGGTTTGTAGCCATCGTGACATAGTTTGGGTGGCACGTTCACCAAATGGATTTTATAAGTGCATTTTTGAATAAAGATTTTGAAGAGGAGGCTATTTGGAGCAGCCAGAAGAATTTTCTTTCAAAGGTAAGGAAAAGCTTGTATGTAAATCGGTCAAAGCATTGTGTGCATTAAAGCAAGTCCCTTGAGCATGATATGAAAAAATTGACCAATACCTTAGATCAAATGGAATTAAAGGAATCAATTTAGATCCCAATTTATATATCAAAGTAAAGGGAGGAGAAATTATTGTCATGGCGGTACATGTTGATGATCTGATAATCACAGGTAGCAGTACTAAGTTGATTTATGAAGAAAAGGGCAATCTTTGCAAAGCTTTTGATATAACAGATTTGGGCTTGTTACATTATTGTTTAGTAATTGAAGTTTGGCAGCAAAAAGATGGAATATTCATCTCACAATTGAAGTATGCTTTAGAATTGCTGAAAAAATTCAGAATGGAAGATTGTAATCCCAACAGAGTTAGGTTTGAAGCTTTCCAAAGATGATAAATCAGAGGCTTTCTAATGAAACAATATATCGTTAGCATGTAGGAATTTGACATATCTAACAACAAGTAGATCAGACGTAAACTTTGCAATTGGATGCTATCAAGGTTTTTGAATTGTCCTAGGATGGTACATTCGAATGCGACCAAGAGATTGCTAAGGTATATCAAAGGAACCCTGTGCTCGGGATTTGTTTTTGAAAATAATAAAGACTTTAGGTTGAATAGTTTTTCAGATCCAGACTGGGAAAGAGAAGTTGATGGTAGAAAGTCTACATTAGGCTATGCTTAACCTTTGCAGTGGTGTGATCTCATAGGCATGTAAAAAGCAAACTTTAGTTGCCTTCTTATCAATTGAAGCAAAATAAAAAGCAACAATCTGGGCAACATGTGAGGCAGTTTGGTTACCTAGGATTTTATGTGATTTGAAGCTTCGACAATTAGCTTTACAATGTGACAATCAAAATGACAAGGAATCCATTTTTTCATTAAAAAACAAAACAGAGAGAATCATCATCGCTATATGAGGGAACATATACATAAAAAAGTGATATAATTGATTTTTTTGTAGGTCATAGGTTCAAGTAGCGGATATGTTCACCAAAGTACTCTACAAAGAGAAGTTTGAAAAGTTTAGAGAGCTGTTGGGAATTATGTAAAATAAAATAAAAAATAAGGGGGGTGTTAGACATTGTAATTTTTATTTAGTCCAAGGGATTATATTATAAAGTTAGATTATAAAGTGAAGTTACAATGTTAAGTTATGAAGTTAAGTTGTGCAGTAGACTTAATAAAGTGTTAGAACATGGCATGTTAAGACAACTTTGTAATGATGTGATTAGATGAGCCACTCTTAACTTGAATAACAGGATGTATCTCACATGCCCCCATTTGTAAATGCATATATACAACATCATTGTATGTCATTAATGCATTGCCTGAACATCACAATATCAACTTTTGTATATATTTCACCCCAAGGACCAAGACTCTTCTTTGTATCCTAGAATCAAGTAGTGCTCTGATACCATGGAGGAAATTTAGGGTGCATAGATATTAAAACACACAATATATGAAGAGAAATAAATGTCAATATATTAATGAAATGCTGCAACAAGTATATGTATTATGAATGAAACCTGAGTTGGCTTACCCAAGTTACATGTATCACTCTCCCAATTCACCATATCTTAGTACATCATAATATAGCATCCCTTGGTTGGTTGGGGTGGTGTAATCACCTAACTACTAACCCTAAGATCTAATTGTTACATTGGTCACATAACCTTAATGCCTACTAATATAAAGTTACATTATCTAAAGGTTACATTAATATAAGTTGGAGCTCGATGTGTGGTTCTCCAACAAAGGATTGCTATATATGCTTGTGCATATGTTATCAACTTTGAATAGGGAAAATTTTTGCAGCGTTGTGGAAAATTTGGCCAAGTTTCCTACACTTGTGAGGGAATGGCAGTGGCAATTGGATGTAGGAAGCTTGTGTTTTTATTTTCTTTGTTCAATTGAATAGTTTAGCAAGAAATTCGATTCCTTATTCCAAAGTGTAGGATGGCAAGGAGGCCTTGTCTAATGAGAAGCCCAGCACAGCTATTCGTGATTGGATTGATGTAGTACTCTTGCTGAGGTTTGGAGCTGTTATGGCTCTCACTGTGCTTAGCGAGAAGACTAGCATGGGATTTCCACTGATGTGCATATTTCTATCTCCCTTGTTCCCTCTAGTAGGGTAGCTGCTAGCAAGGGTCAACTGTTGTCTCTGCTGAATTTGTTTTTAGAGAGAACCACAACTTCTGCATTTGCCGCTTTTCATATCATAGCCCCAACTTGAGGGGGGCATTTGAATAAGAATTCCTACAGTTAGGTTGTGAATTATCATTTATCCTTTGGCAATCATTTTCCACAGTTTATTCAACAAAGATGAGTATTCCTTGTGCTCTTTTTGTTGTCTGATTTTCTTCCTGTTAGTGAATGGAATGAATCTTTGGTGCTAATTTTCTAGTTTTGAAAATTGTTCCTCGCACATGTTAATCAGTCTTTGATTTCTACTGAGCATTGTCTAAACTGTAATCCGTGAGAAAGAATATCCAATATAGACATTTGGATGGAATTTGAAATATCTAGGGTATTTAGCATGATAGTTGAATGGTAATATAAAAAAGAGAAAAATCAGAGGAAGAACACTGGAATGCTTTGTCACCCCCATTGAATACACGTTGGGCTTGTTATAAAAATTAAAATTGTATAAAATGTGTTCAGTGGTTGGAGAGGATCTGCTTCATTTTTCCCTCGAAGCATACTTTGCTTAGCGTAAAGCTTTAAATCAAACTTACATATTTTGACTTCATTGTAAGGTACGTTGAAATAAGTTGCTTTAAGGTTTATATCCAGATCAAGTTAAATTTCCTATTGTGACATAGTTCAACTTGTAAAACCCAGTAGCATTCTCGATATATTTGTAAGCTACTCATGACACAAACTCGTTTTGCAGCAAGGACCATCATATTCAACGTTGTTTTTCAGTAATGATCATCACAATGACATTAATTTGTGATCAACCCTACTAGAAGCAATGTGACCAGCATCCTACATTTTACCCTCTGTACAGATTTGTACCTTATGAACCCTACCTATTGGCAGGAAGCCAATTATAAGGATTCATCATCACTAGACTAACTTTTCTCTAGTAATGACCATAAAGGTTAATACAATTCATGGCATATTAGAATAGTACATGTGCTTACCATCTCATTGCTGGTAATTTGTATTTCTGAACATTGTTGCTAACAAGGATTCTTGCAAAACTTTATCTTTGTTTATTTCTGTCCCAACATTTTATGAGGTATAAAATTTTCTGTTGTGCTAGTCAAAACAAATTTCTGTTTATAACTTTATATTCCTGCATTTCATGATGTTTAAATTTTCTGCTTTGCCAGTCAAAACAATCAATGAACATTTATCCCTATTATTCCTTGGATTTAGCTGTGTTGTTTTCTAAAAGTGGTTTTTTGAAAGATATTCAGGTTGTTATGATGCTATATTCTTATTTTTATTTGCCATACTAAATGTTTTAGTGTGCTGATACGGAAGCAATCAAATATCAACTCAATCGCTGACAAATTGCAAGAGTTGGTACGTCTCCTCTGGTTTCGTCATTAATTATCAGTTTCTTTTTTATAGAAGCAGAAGAAGTTTGAAAGTCTATTTGCTTCTGAACTCTTGATTTAATAGCATGTTGGATGAGGATTAGTTTGATGAGTATGTATTGTATCTGTACTTTTCTATTTTGTGCTTTAGTTCACTTTGTACTTTAGTCTTATCTTTTTTGGGTGACTTAGTCTAAATTGATCACTCACCCGCTTTATTGTTTTTATTGGATACTTGTTCAAGTTTGATCACTCTTCCCACAAGTTTATACTATATATATAGTGATACAAATGAGTATAAAGTTTTGACAATCTCCTGACATACTTGCTTTCTTGTGTGCGAGTATCTTCTTGCATTGTTGATCTTGTGCTCATATCAATTGGTATCAATGCCTAGAAATTGTGGTCTCTAGATCTAGTCACCTCAATGTTTTCATCTTTTTACCTTGATTAGATCTAACACCATCAAGCTTCTTAAGATCAAGGTTGAAAATCTTGTATCCTTGAAGGTTTCCACCTCTTTCCCTCTGTAGTATATGGCTTTCACACTTGCTTCTCATCATACACCCATCACTTGTGAAGTAAGAGTATGTTTGAGGATTCTAAACCATTCCCATACAGTCATTGCCCATGGATGGCCTCCCACTTTTGGTGACAATTCATATGTGTTGGCTAGCCTTCGTTGTGTAGCCCCTTGCCTAAGTCTAGAGGTATGAATGTGACTTACCTCTTTTCAGTGTCTAGTATTAGTGTTTCACCATTAGGACCAAGTCTACATGTTGAGTTGGCGAGTTGAGTTGCTTTATCTTAATTAAATGGGCTAGAGTTGAAGAGGACCCTTGCCCCAAAACTTTCAAATCAGAGTAACACCCATAACCAAAAGAGAGAAGGCAAACAGATTGACTAGTACTACAACTATCACTACGTTAGTTATATGGTGTTCTCTAGATGGAGGAGGAGCAGCCCCATGGAGGCCTAATTTTTATGACCAAGACCCATTGTTTGTTGTTTCAATCCATTGTTAGTAATGTTATAAGAACTGGAAACCAAACCGAACCGGTCAACCCCAAAAATGCGAAACCAGATCAGAAAAAAATTGGTCGACCAAAAACTACATAAAATATTCAAATTTTGAAAAAAAACATATATATTCATGTGCATCCATGTGAATCCAAACCATTTATACACAAATATGCAAAGTTTCTCATTTATATAGCAAGTAAGAGTGCATCTAACCAAAATAGCACCGAGTGCAATCCATCTTTGAACCAAAATACATCAACAACGAGGTTTTAAATGGCCTCTAGAGTCCAAAAAAAATAATGCTACAACAAATAACTAAATATCATCAAGATCATTACTTATATTAGGATCCTCCTCATCAATGTCATCCTCTAAGCATTAAGATAAGATAGAAAAAACTTAACATGCCTAATAAGTGATTTTACTTCAGTGAAAGGTACATTTTTACTAGGGCCATGACACAAGAGTTCAACGATCAATGTCACCAACATCAATGTAAAATTCTACTTTCTCCATATGAATCCAATGAGGTTGGAACCACTCTCAAACATCCTGAAACAATTAATGGTAATGTTAAAAATTTAAGTAAAAGCGACATTCTCCTTTATAGGAGAATGTCACTTTTACTTTAAGAATTTAACATTACCATTACCCTAGGGTTACGTAAAAAAATTGAATTATGTGGATATTTGACGCATCGTATGGATGCTGTATGGTACTTACCACTGACTAGTTTCGTGAAAATGGATGGTTTGGTACCGAACCGACTAGAAATGGTTCTATGCCATGGGTATGTTGATGTTTTTGGTAGCTGCGGGAGGTATTCACCTCTGGGATAACCTTTCTTATAGATGAAGTTGCCAAGATGTTAAAGGAAAGCCATTGGAAGTCAAAGAAGATCCTAGAAGAGAAGTCGGCCTCACAAAAAATAATAAAGAAGATATATATTGCTCCAGAAGTAAAGTCGGATCCAGAAAAAGATAAACAAAAAATATAATTTCCAGAAAGTTAGGTCGGCCCTACTAGAAAAGTCACTGGACAGATTAGTATAAATAAGAGTGACGCCTTACTCATTTGGCACACTCTCTCACTCATCTACAACGCAAGTTTGGTGGAGAGAGTTGCAGCTGCAATTGCAATAGGAAGGATGACACAAGTCTGGTTGGGGTTTATCTTATTTCTTGGTGATGCGTTGGTGAAGGCTAGCTACCTTAGCGCTCTAGCTAGGGTTTGCTGCAGTATTGTTGGTGGTACGCTAGTGTAGGATAGACACCCCAACGCTCTGGCTAGGGTGTGCTGCATCTATGTTGCTGGATTCTTTCTTGTTGGTTTTCTCTAGTGGATAGAGCTTGTTCTTGGTTATTGTTTCTTGGCAAGGATATTCTCTATAAGAAGGTTGCTGGGTTTTCTCCCCTTGTGTAGAAGGGTTTCCTAGGATGTATATGTTATGCTTAGCGGTGGAAGGAGTAGGTGCCTATGGTTGGGCGACGATGGTGCAACATCGCCCATGGAAAAATGAGCATGCAAAAGAAGTTTAAATTGCTATGGTGAATCTAATGTTAACTTAATTAGCGAAAATTCAACATGGCATCGGAGCTTGGTTTCCTTCAGAACAGTCTAATCGTTGGAAGGAAGATTGTGAGATTTACCTTGCCGCTGCAGTTTGCCGCAGTACCTTGTCGCTGAACAATTTTATTTTGTCAAGCTAGTTGGAGCACCTTGAAATTTTAGGGTTTGTCGCTGCTTACCATTGTTGTCGGATGGTGCTACAATTTTTGAGGTATGTACTTGTACATGTTAAATTGTATCATTATCTTGAGGGTGTTTTGCAGGAGAAGGGACTTTTGTCCAAGCAACAAATCATAGATCCAGAGGGATCTCAAATCCAGTGCATTCAGAGGAACAACGCACCCTCCAGGTTTGATTATTTTGATATGCCTCTAGTTGTTATGGCACCATTGCAATCTTATGTTTTTGATCTATTGGAGTTATGATCATTATACTAATCACTTAATACTAGAGATGCATTTGTTTATCTCCTCTTTAGGAGATATTCTTGTTTTGTTGTCTGTTCCGGGCAGTTTATATTGTTAAATTCCATGGAGGTTTCCATGGAAATGTCATTGTTCTTGTTTTCTTGTTCTGGGCAGGTTACCTCGGAGCATGTCACTAGTGATAGCTCTGAGAGGGAGCTATAGTGACGGTTGTAGAAGCCAACTTTTTAGATGGTCTCTAGTTTGAGACATGAAGCAGTCGAACCAGACAAGGAGTTTGTACAGATTGACAGTTTGATTAGTTCTTGGTGCATGATTCTATCATTCTGAGTGAGTCATGGCGTAGGAGACTTGCTCATTTGCATTATAGAGATTTTCCTGCTTTGGGGTAGATGGTGACGAGTCTTCCAAAGTTTCGTATTGAGCATGATGGCATCTGCAGAGGTTGTGCTCTCGGCACGAATGCCAAGGGATCTTTTCCGATCAGTGAGGCTCCAACACATATCCACAAATGAGCAGACAACTGACATTTGCACTAAGCCTCTGTCTAGGACAAGCTTGGCAGGAATGTAAATGTTTCCCTGGGGGTGTGCTGATGATTGCAACATCGTGCCGATATTCCAAGATTGATCAGACGGACTTGATCATGTGGGAATAGGCCCAGATGTAATCTTCGACGAACTACAGATTCGAGTTGCTTCTAGATCTCAGGAGGATATCAGGTAGAGATTCCAGGATTGGTCAGACAGATTTGACCATGTGGGAATGATCCTAGGGTAGTCTTTGATGGACTGGAGGCTTGGGACCCTGGTATAGTCTTCGATGGACTGAAGACTCGAAGCCCAACGTAGTCTTCGATGGACTGAAGCTACGTAGTTCACGATGGACCGAGGACTCCTCCAATGTGTGTGAATTTCATCGGCCATAACACTCACGGTGAGGTGAGTGGCCCCGATAAGCATCGGGCCGATCCTTCTCCCAGTACTGGGTTGCAGACCAGGGAAGATAGGGAACATCTATATCCGTAGTAGATGTGCCCCGACGTAGTCTTCGACGGACTGAAGACTCGAGCTGCTTGAGGTGCAATTCCACGTGTTCATAGCATCGAGCTAAATGCATTCATGGAGTGATCCTATGGGAATATGTACATTCCAGGACTAATCTTGATCATTCTAAAGATGCTCATGATCATGTGGGAATGTGGATATTCCAGGATCAACTATGAGGTGAATGTGGCTCTGATGTGGTCATAATTCTTGTTATGGGACAAGAATGACCCGAGGTGCTAGACACATGGTTATGGAGATGGATCATCAATATAGCATGAGGCTCATGGAGAAACTTTTCTATGACAGAAGAATACCAAGAACAATACAAGATATGGTTGGAGAATGCCTTCCTCGTTGAGAGGGAGTATTGATGGTTGCAACTTCGTGAGACAATTCTTCTGTGATGATACTTCTCGATGGAATGAGTTGAGTATGACACTTATCGATGGACTGATACGTTGTACTGGGTTGGTGCCCAGCGTCCCTTGGGAGTAGACCAAGTGGACACGTCATGGGCGAGTAGGTCCTTGACTATGCACTACGTGCGAGTAGGTCATGTTATCACTCAGTTTGTAGTCTAGGTCAGGTAGCTTGAAAAGTAAGGATCAAACTGGCGTAACAAGAGCTTCCCCACCCACTGTCACCTCGATGGGGGGCTCTTTCTATTTAGGGTGGCTAATCCCAAGGGAGACGTCCCTAGTATTCCGGGGTTTTGAAAGGGGCTAAGGTTTAAAGAATCAAGGTAAGTTTTCCCTTCACAGATTACTGCCAAGAAGATAGTCAAGAGTGAAGAAATACCACAGCAGAAGCACCTGTTTGCGAGACAAAGCAACAATAAAACTAATACATGCAAATAGTGGTTAATGCTTCAATTGTCAATGACTATCAATATTAATGAGCATAAATAATAGTAATTATTGACGAAGTCAATGGCTGCAACAAAGACAATGGCTTATAATACTACTTCTCAATAAGTACAGAATGATATAGCATCCAATGGAAATGATTTATCCTTTAACTAACACAATGCATTAAATATCATTAAATGCTCATATATGATAGGGTTGTTGCGTCAGGCTTACTAGAGGTGACATCAGCGTTATTTAGGGTTAGTTCTATAGACAGAGAGCTCAACGTTTTACAACTTAGCCAATAAAAATTATCAACACTTCAATGTCTATTGCTAGATGACCAAGCCACAACGTTTTTTATCAGCCAAAGGTTTCAAACTAGGCATGACGTCATCATCAAATTAGGGTTAGTGAGACATTAGGGTTAGTTAGGGTTTTCAAATTTTAGAAGCTTGAAAAGTTTGTTTTGAAACAATAGACTCAACGTTGAGGATTTAGATCAGTGCCTCAGGGTATTATGGAGTCAAGAAGCAAGGCTAAGTCTCGGGAGAATCTAAATCTAAGGACAGGAGAGTTAGGCTTTATGGTGCTGCAATGGCAGGGCCACAAAGTCAAAACCCTAAGGGGAAGAGGCTCATTCCG
>ML781492.1:1017983-1028106 GCA_009831015.1 Picea engelmannii
AAATAACCATGCAAACCCTAGTTGTAACACCTTCCTTCAAGAAAAACACCATAGAATGCCAAAAATCTCTTCCTTCAACAAGTGTGCCTTCCTTAAATCAACCAATAACCCAAATAGGGCGCAAAAAATCAGACCTCACTAATGAGTGAGTAAGTTGTCATGATAAAATGAGGATCAAAATCCTCAATATATACTGTATCAATGACCTAATTTTACTTTTTAGGTCATAAAAAGGTCGACAAGGCCATAATGTCAAAATCATATTGTTTTTACATTAGATGCTAAGTAAAAACCCTAATTAAGTAGAAAAGAGAGTAAAAGCCCCTTCAAGGGAGGCGCTAGCCCTTTCTAGGGAGAGACATCCAGGAGCAAAACGTTAGCCCCCTAGGGGCTTCTCCAACATGCCACACGTGCCACTGCTGCCTAGTCTGCCTCCAAAGGCATCCATGAAGCTGGATGACGTCATGGTGAAGATGGGGACGTCCTAAGCCTTCCAAGGCTAGCGTTCCACTGAAAAGGGGTAAATGTGGTAGTATGATGGGAGCGGACGATGGCTTTTCAGAAATCCCCCCAGTGGCAAACCAAAAACCTACAGACACAGGCTTGCTAGGGCACCTTGTCAATCCCCCCAAACATGGTCAAGTGGGCAAATGTAAGATCCAAGCAGTTGTTAGAGATAAAAAGAATCAAATGCATATATTCAAAGGTTTCAATGATCAAAAGTGACACATACCATGATACCTGGACCAATTACCTCATGGAGCAAGAAACTCTTCTGATACAGGACCAAGCCGATGGTGATGGATGTTGCTGCTGTTGACAAGACAAAGACAATGAAAGAAGAAAAGGTGGGCCCTCCAGGGCCATGCTCAGGTCAATCCTGCTCTCGATACTCCATGTCTAGGACCTGTGGGCCTCGAGACATGATCTCCTAGTTATCCCCAAAAAGTGGGGATAACAGGCTCCTAGGGGGGATCTACCCAAATCCAACCATGCCCAAAAGTAGAGAGAGCAAATCCTTATAGATTTGATCCGAATGTCCTCTACAATAAAATATTAATTAGTAGAATCTAGATCCACTTTATTCTCCAGGAAAAATACTAGAAAAAGACTAAATCACTACATAATGGGTTCTCCAAGGCAAAACCCCCTCACAAAATAATAAAATAGTGTGGCCATAATGAATGGGGTGCCACGTCTCCTTGTGCAAAACACCCTTCAAGATGATCTTCAACAACTACCTCCAAATAAAATATTAATAAATTGGAAGTCAAAGATCATGCCAAGTGTCACCATAATGATTATGGTGCTTTCCAAGAAGCCCTTTTAACCAACAAAATAATATAAAAATCCCCTAGAAGAGGTATGCCATTGAGATGTGTGCAAGGAAATGATTAAGGGACCACTTTGACCATGCCACATAATATAAAATAATCCATGAATAATTTGCGCCCTTGAGATGTGTGCAAAGGTGGTTACATTATCGATGAACGTGTCAAGATGCCAACTAGGGGAGTGCTCCACTTGTTTAATGAGTCAACAAACTTGAGATGCTAAAATAATGCCAAAGATAGCAAAGTTAGTTAGGGAACTTCCTCTAATGCAATAACCAACTCCTCAGACTATGGATCTCATAGGAACATGTGCAAAGAATGTCTACTTTGGTTGTTATAACAACCTCAAAGGGTGGGGTGACCTAATAAAATGTTCAAGGTGGTTAGGCCTGTCCCATAAATATGCCAACAATAACCTTGAAAAACCAACCACATACTAAAAATAGTAATGGTAGGTAGATCTCTCTCTCCAATGCTCCAACCAACTCCTCCAACTAATGCCATAAAAGGTGCACCCTAGAAGAATGTGCATGGAAGGTGGGACGTCCTATAATACTAGTATGAAATGCCCTCAAACCACGTGCCATCATGTGAAAGCATCCATTAAATCATACCAAACCATGGGAAGATAACATGTGTGCTCTAGACAACTGTGCATGACAGAAGTTGTGCCTCAAAAAGTGTGCCAAAGATCACGAGCAAGGGAGTGCTCCCTCAATTAAGGGGTCAAAGTTTCAAACATCGTCAAGAAATAATCCCAACATTGGAATCTCCATAAGCACATGGGTGCTTATCCATCAAGGTAAAGATCACATGATAAATCAACCAACATAACCATTAGAAGGCTAGATCTCCTAGAAATATGTGCAAAGAGGGGTGCTCAACCAAATGAACCATAGATCAAAAAGAATGTTCCACACACGAAACCAACAAGTCTCCTCTAGTCAAAGTGCTCCATCATAGGTCTAGTAACTAAGCATGGCATATCATCCAGATTCCAAATGCTTAAGTAACCAAACAATAGATGAACAAATACCTAAGTGGACAACCCTCACTTTAACACCTCATCACCCACATAGTGGTCAACATATAAACTGTCACAAGGGAAGTGTCTAGGAAGGTGTATACAAGTGGTATGCTACTCATCAAGCTTAATGATCCATCACATCAACTTGTATCTCTTTGAAATGTGTGATGGGGAGGCCAACTGAATGATAATCATTGGTACATATGCCATCCCAAATTGAAAAAAATATGGCTAAAAATCCACATACTCCAATGCAGCCTGCTTGGGCAGCTTGGGACAATCCTCATGCTAAATGAGGGGTAACAAGCCCCATTCATTAATCTAGATGGCGGGTGTTGGATGTTGGGACAGGGATGGTCATGGGAGGTGGCTGCATAATTCCATGATTTTGAACCTACTCCCCGTTCTTTGCTCCCTCCCTCAATTCTTGCTCTCATTCAGGAAACAAAATTACTTTGCCTCCATCTGAATCAACATAGAAATCTGCAACTACCTTACTCTGAAATTTGAATGACTATGAGTGTTGTCAATGACAAGATGAAGGCAATGGCCTGTGATGGAGCTCGATTTGGAAACACAGTGCAGTTTGGTGCAATCCAATTCAAAGCCCTTGTAATTAGCCTTAGCCTGTTAACAATATCAATAACTTTGGGTATCTTGATACCAATGTCTCTAATAGTCATTCTATGGTAAAACTGCTTTGGTTCTTTTTACACTGAATGTACATAATTAGAGGCCCAAGAACCATGTTTTCTTGTCCCTCCATCCATCCTCCTTTGTTGGTCAGTTTTAGATTTTTGAAATCATGAATTTATGGAGCCAATTAGACTCAACACTAGAGTCCCCAAGTCTGTAATGAACTAAGATCTTGGAACTTAAATATTAGGACTTGTGTATCAGTACATCACCATGAATGCTCAAAGGAACTCAAACAAATACATCATGATTGAAGCGACTCTTTCCATACCTTATTGATTCTTGTTCATTGGATTGGATAGACAAGTGACCCTTGGAGTATGATTGAATAGTAGGTTATTATAGGTGTTAATACAGAGCTGATGTTCAGAGAAATAAGAGGATGCACCTTTCTCTCTGTGAAATACCATAGAAGAAAAGTCTTGATCTTGGTAGGATGTGCATAGAAAGAAAAAGATGAATGAAGTGTACATTGCATGTAATCCTATCCCCAAGTCTGTACTGAACTTAGATCTTGGAACTTAAATATCAGGACTTGTGTATCAGTGCATCACTGTGAATGCTTGAAGGAACTCAAACAAATAGAGAGTGAGCGAAGTGAATCTTTCCATACCTTATCGATTCTTGTTCATGGATTAGATAGACACATGATCCTTGGAGTATGATAGATGAAAAGTAGGTTATTATAGGTGTTAAAACTCAATACTGAGCTGAGGTTGAGGGAAATAAGAGGATTCACCTTTATTTCTTTGTGAAAATCCCATAGAAGAAAAGTCTTTATCTTGGTAGGATGCGAAGAGGAAGAAAAAAATGAATGAAGTGTACATTGCATGTAATCATTTAATCCAATTCTCCTCATTGTGCACTCCTCTTCAATGAATGCTAGAAAAAGAAATCCATGAAAACATGCATTTTTAACTATCAATATCTAGCAAGATCTACTGGAAATCATAAAATAACATACAGTTGCAGTTTTTATGTTGAAAGCCCAGCTTTACTGTGGACTTGAGTTCATTCATAGAAAAGAAACAATAATGAGAATTAATAAATTGGCTGCTGTTACAACTCAGTTCATCCTTATTCGTATCCTAAGAAAAGAATTGGAGGTGCAGTGGGGCCTTTAATGGATGGATCTCTTCTTTGAGAAACTCCCCCATGAGTTTGAATCTCCTTTCGAGATGCATAATTACAGAAACAACCAACCTATATATAATAATAGTAATGCTCATTACATCGACCCAAGAAGGCATTAACAATTCTCCATTGAGGACACCTATATTGGCGATTTACAAGGAAGGAGAAACACAATTATAGTAAATTGGATCTCTCTTTATCACTTTTGTACACACACCAACAACTCCAAGGTAGCCTCAAGCCTCTAAAGCCCAAAAGAAACATCCTTGCATTTTTATAAGGATGTAGACTCAAAATCTTAGATGAAAAAATTGTTGAAAAATCGACGACATCGTGATTCCAACTGCAAAAAGATAAATTGCCACCTAAAAATTGCGATTTTTTGCAAAAATCGGAAAAGTCACGATTGTTTTCTAAAGAAGCACAAAGGTTGTGTAGAAAGGCCAATATAAGCCTGAAATTTGATTTTTTTGGGTCATTTTTCTGACTATATTGTGTCCTTCCTCTTTCCTTTTCTCATGTTACATAAATTTTTAATATTACCATTAATAATTTGAGGATGTTTGAGAGTGGTTCCAATTTTATTCCACCTGGATGTTGAAATTTCGGAAATCTGCTTTTTTATTGCAATTCAGAATTTTCATCTCTCTTACTAGAGGTTTTCCGGATCTAATCCTTGTGAATTTTCAGCCTTAGGGTTCATCTAAATTATTAATTTACAACAGCAAACAACGGACAATATTTCACTTCACTTCAACCCAACATATTAGACAGTGTTATCGCAGGATTTGTTCTTGTGCAAAGCCCCACCACAAGTCTCCAAAATCTTGCACAACTATAGAAGATCCTACCACTGTCACCTTAGTAAGAACTTTCCTTGTTTTAGTGATGGAAGAGGTCCACCACAAGGGAGGTTTCATTGGTGACCTCAAGGGATCAAAGTAGCAAGTATAGTAGCCAAGCCTACCGCCCCCTCTTTTGATCACCGAAAGATAAGGTCTAGGTCAAGGTAATAGAAGTGGTATGAAGCTGTTTGAGTACCTTCCTGGAACAAGAACACTTAATAGCATATATATGATTATTTCCAAGTTCAAACAAGCAATAAATACCTCTTAAGACACTAGACAATGGTAATTGCTAGCGGCTGTTGCAATTTTGCAGCAGTATACCAGTCTTATAACAACAATATAAATTTGTAACAGCAACAATAAAAAGAGCCGAGAATTTCAACAATTGACCATGAAAATTAAGCATGCATCACATAGAACATTATCCAATTGTTTAAGAGAAATTCGGAGTAGGCTAGACCACCTTTACAAGAGTGTATGCAGCAAAATAAAGTATTATCAGGTGGCTGTAGCAAACTTTATTAACAGTAGCAAGTTATTAGCAAGTTTGCAAGTGTTAGTGTTAGTAATGTTAGTAGAGAGATTAAGAGAGTATTTTTTGATCAATTTCACTACAAGAGAGCTATGAAACCAGTGCCTGCCTTAGGGCTATGTAGTCTTTATAACAGCAAATGCAACAATACTTAAAGATTAAACTAGTAGAAAGTTGAAACCAAGAGGTAGGCTTTAAACTCTAAGGTGATAGAACATTAGGGCCTTAGGGTTTAAACCTTAAAGAGAAGGATTGCTAGAGTGCAAGGACATTTGGGCTCTAACAATCTTTTCTCCCTTCTTAATGCTTCAACTAGGTTAAAATTAATTGTCTAAGGCTAAAATCCTAAAGTGCTAGTACTTTAAGGCTGTGATGTCCCCATTTTTGGATTTCCCTGCTTTGCAGTTGGAGGTGACCCTCCGGGTTTATGCCAACTTGACCAGAGACTTAAATGGAGGTTAACAGTGGGCTCCGAGGGTTTGAGGGAATTATATGAGACCCAACCTAGCCCATTTACCATATTTTATCATTGGGATCATTTCTGCACAATGCGTTCTTGGTTCCCGTAATTTGGGTTATTATTGAGCATAATTTAATTAAATACACTAATGGTGTTATTCGGATCATATTCTCTGAGGGAATACCTTGGTGTAATAGCTCGTTGGAATCGAGACGAAAAGATCTAAAGGTTGGGATGATGAGAAAATGGGCTTTCGACATCCAAAAATGTGTTAAAGCCAATTAATCACTTTCCGGCATTAAAAAGGGAATTAATTAATTGATTATTTAATGTCATCGGAGCGGGAAATTAATCTTTTTAAAACGGTGACATTGAGTGATTGGAAAAAAGGCTCCTAAGTGACTATTGAATTAATAAAGTCACTTTAACTTATTAAAAGGGTAAAAAGGTCGCAAAAGGTTCAATGATAGAATGAAAGGAGAATGAGGGGCGCCTTCTCTCATTATGCATTTGTTATTTCCCAAAAACGAATTTGAGATAGCTCTTGTGGCTTTGGCTCTTGGGAAGAAAAACCCTAGAGAGTTTAGAGATTGGCTTCGGTGGTGAAACTACCCACCTTAGCTGGTCATTGAGAGGAGATCATCCATATCTTTTTATTGTGCTTCATTTGTGGTGGAGCTTATCCCTTGGTGGTTGAGTTTTATTGTATGCGGCTGGGTTTTACCCTTTGGCGGCTGAGTTCTTCTTCTGCAGGGGTCGACTTGGCTTGAGGAGAGAGAGTTTATCTAGTGGCTATGTTTTTGGTGTTGTGGTTAGCATTTTTCTTAGTCTGGGGGCCGATTTCTTTGTAGGCAGCTTGTATTTCTTGAAGGGGGGGGGGTTCCTACATTACTGGACTGATTTTTGAGAGGGAGGTCGAGATAGCTTGTTGAGGAGCAAAAATCTTGACTGCTGGGCGAATTCCTTCAGATCTGAGCCAAGTTAAGCTGCTGGGCGAATTCCTTCAGATCTGAGCCGAGTTAAGCTTGCTGGGTCGATTTCCTACCTGCTGGGTTTGATATACTTGCTACTGGGTCATAACAGTGCATTGGGAGGCCAAGTTACCTTGATGGCTGTGCCCATTTCCAGTGAGGGCCGATTCTGTTTTCTGGGCTGAGTTTAATATTTTGGAGAGACCGTGGATTTCATCTACAGTATTGTTCCAACTAGATATACCATTGTTGCAAGTTTTGTTGACCTACAGGTCTGATATAACGCCTACAAGGCTGCTGCAAACATATCTTATCTACAACAGACTTATCTCAACAAATTACCAAGACAACAAGCAAACTAATATACCAGGTTCCTCTTTATTTGCTATTGTACTATTGTTGGGGACCGGGGTTACCCAACGTATTTTCTGCTGCCATAAATATAAAATGCAATAATTGTTTGAGCTTTGATATTGGTCTTTCATTGAAGTCATCAACAGAGGTTAGAATCCCATATAAATTGTTGATTGAATGCATGTGTTCAAACTGTTTGATGTAATGTCTACAGAGTAAACTTGAAGAAAATCCAAAGAATTTGCAGGGCTTTTACAAGGGCGTTAGGATACTAACCCTAACAAGCATGTTTGAACAAGAATAGCCTTGTGGGAGGAGGAAGCACTTATGCTCCCCTCTTAGGGTTTTACCAAGGAAGACGTCTAGAATAAAGTATCAAGGGTTCACTATGAAACACAATAACATAAGATAAATTGCAGAAAATTCACCTACTTCAGCCGAGATACCATGAGAAAAAACCCTAATTGCAGAAATTCCTCTTCAAAAATCAGCAAACCATCCACAATTTGATCCTTTAAGCATAGTGCATAAGTAGAAAAGAGCTAGTAGCCCTAATAGGGCGAAAATTTCAGACTTGTTCTCTCACAAATGTGAGAAGTGATGATCCAAAAATGAAATTAGGGTTTGTCAATTTATATGAGAGAACCCTAATAGATTTGTCCACATAAGTTTGTCAACAACATAATATGAGTGGGGCCGATCCCTTATCTTGCCTCTACCAAATGCCAAAATAAAAGTATACATCTCAAAACCCCTAAAATGGTGACATCATGCTTCAAAATGGTGACATCAAGCTCAAAAGGGGGTGACGTCAAGCATCTATGTTGAAATGTTGGGCCTCCAAAGGCCATGTGGCATCCTCCAAGGTGAAAGACTGTGGAGTGAAGTGTCTCTTCACCCAATATCATGCCAAGCATCTTTGGAACCACACCATCCATCAAACCCTAGCCCCAAAAGGTGACGTCAAGGCTAGAGGGTGATGTCATAGGCCTCCAAAAGCCACGTCCAAGTGCAAGAGGCGTGCAATCTTGTCTCGAAGTGATGTAAAGGTGCCTCCAAAGGCAATATCCTCCATTCTCTGTGCACAAGAGCTCCGGGGTGCTCTGCCCAACACCTGGGCTTCCAACCCATATGAGTGGCATAATGACCAGTACTAATCAAACCAAGCCCATCTGTCCATCGTCCAGGGTCCTGAGAATGTGAGAGCCATTGTTTGAGGGTGGTGAGTCACTAGATGACCCAATGCTCTCCATCACATGTTCCAAAGTCTTGCAATAAAGGCACAACGTCCTGGGTGCAATCCCAAGACGTCCCTCAAAGAACCATGTCATGGCCATTCAAAACAAAGCAGAATATAAGACAAGGTAAACCAAATATTAGTCCTTATAACATGTAAAGTAAGTTTCAACTGAAGACATAAGCCATGTAAAATGATTCACCTCAGTATCCCCTTAAAGCATCACACCGACCAAGACCCCATGTGAGTTACCGAGTTTAAGTATGGGAGGGTCTTCATCCAACCCTATTAGGTGTGCCACCTAGACATGAAATAAAATGACCCAACTAGAAGGGATAGGTGCCGAGAGTGACAAGGGATAGTAAAAACTCATCAAGACTACGTGTGAATGTGATGTGGTATTAGGCTTACTTTGTGGCTTATAGCATTTATTTCTATGAGTGCCTTTGTAGAGTTGGTGCTTGCTTGCTTGAGATACCCTTTCCTCGATACTTTTTGCATTTTGAACCTCTTATTTGCCTTTTGATACCCAATTATTATTTGCAAATCCCCTTTATAAGATTTCAAGCTTCATTCCTTTACCTGTTGCTTGGTAGTAGTCCTTTATAATTGGTGCATTCATTTGCATCCGGACAGGGGTGATTACCATTAGAGAGGGTAGAGTTCAAGCTGGCCTGAGGCTTTTATGGTGGCCTTTATAATTTAGCAATAGCATATACCTAGAGCAACTACATCATCCTCTGGGCCTTCAACCCCTTCTTCTCATGAGAGAGTGGACCGTAGCTTAAGTTTAGGATATGTGAAAGGCATCAAGATGAAAAATGTTAAGTATGACTGGGAACAAAATGTTACCCTTGGGAGGGCCCCCTAGTATTACCCCTTTTCCCTAGGCGGTGACAACACAAGACTAGGGCACAAAAGCCGACCACCATGGTGAAACAAGGCAACTGACAAAGTTTCCCAAACCAATGATCCACTATTCGACTTAAACCAAGGATCTTCGCCCACATGCCCGATAAATTAAGTACAACACTTTGCATGAAAGAAGGAATAACAAACCTCATGGTGACAATAGCTTACTGTCTCCCATACTTTGGGTTGCTTGAATGTGATGAGCCTTGGGTGTTCTGTGCTGGGAGGCGAATGAGGGGTACTGCTGAGCTACCATCTATGGACATACTGATCATCATCATCACGGTGTAGATCATGTTCTCCATTGCGGGCCTGGAGACATGATCTCCTCCAATTACCCCTAGGCATGGGGGGGGGGTAACATCTGGCTCCAACATTGGGACATGTGCTCATCGTAGGGTGCATGAGAACCTCAACATCTCTCGTTGTCCAAGACCTTCAACAAACAAAAGACTTTAGAATTATCTACCGGTGGATGTTATTCACTGACTATAGTGATAATCCAAAACCATGCCGAAAAGAAAATTTTCCTTAGCTACGAAAAGATAAAGCAAAATTTTTAGTGATAAAATGAAATTCCCTAATATGTTTTCATCATGAAAATGAAACATATTCATA
>ML781492.1:1033423-1051494 GCA_009831015.1 Picea engelmannii
CCTCTTAGCAAAGAAATGGATGAAATGAGAAATAGAATGAGAGAAATGGGAGTGAAAGAGTGTTTAGTAGTCTTAGCTAACCCTAGGCTACCTTTCCCATGAGTCATTTCCCCAAAAAAACCAAAAAAATAACAAAAAATGACTAATTTCCTCCTCCTCACGCACGCGGCCTTAGGGAGCGTTTCGGGGAGCGTTTTTTTTGCTTGGGAGTGCTCAGGGAGCGTCCAGGGAGCGAACGCTCCCTGAGCGCTCCCTAAAAAACCAGGGAGCGTGGTTTTTTAAGAGGGAGAGCGCTCCCTAAAAACGCTCCCGAAGGGGAGTGTTCAGGGAGCGCACTCCCTGAACGCTCCCCTTGGGAGCGCGATTCGGGAGCAGGTTCGAGGGGGGGGGGGGCGCTCCCCCGCAACCTTGATATCAACTACTATCTGATGAACTTATAAGCAATTTGAATATAAATATTGACGGAGTCAATGTTTATCAATAGCAGTAAAAATCATATCACTTCATCAATAATTATTAGAATGATGTGGCATTCAATGTAATAAACCAACACTTTACTCAATTTATGCCTAAAACCACATTCAATTGCTCACAAGATGAAACGTTGCTGCAATGAAGATGAAATATCCAATAATGACATCAACAACTTAGGGTTAATAGGGTTAGCTAGAGCTAGGGTTAGTGTAGTTAGGGTTTCAATTCAAAAACTTTTAGAGTGTTTAGATCAAGTTCTACTTCAACGTTTGAGGTCTTAGATCAGTGCCTTACGGTTTAATGGAGTCAAGAGTGAAGGACGCACAGGTTGAAGGAGGATGGCTAAGGACTAGAGGGAAGAGCTCTGAAGTGCTGCTATGGCAGGGCCTCAGAGACAAAACCCTAGGGGAGAGAGGCTCACTCCGGTGTTGCTATGGCAAGGCCTCGTGCTCACTCCTTCCTTAGATGGCAAAAACGTCTAGCATGAAAGATAAAGTCAAGACAAGAGAGTCAAATGAGGGAGAGTGTTGCTACAACAAGGCTCTATCATCAAACCCTAGAAGAAAATGACCCTAAGCGTAGATAACCTAGGCCTGGGACGTCTTCTCCTTCTTGAGCTCAAACAGGTACGACTAGCAAAGGGAGAAAAGGAGAAAGGAGTGTATAGCTACGACTAGGCTCTCTTTTCCTCTTCAATGGCTGAAAATCTCTCTATCAGGGGACATGAGACAAGGACCTACTTGTGTGCTTGTCACCTAGGGTTTTTGTTCAGCAATAATCATAAATACATGCAAGAAATTAAACTGCAACCATTCATTCAAGAAGTTTTGCAGAAAAATACTTACAATTCATCAAGAAATAAATGTGCAAACCCTAGTTGTAACACCTTCCTTCAAGAGAGAAACCAAAATATGCCAAAACAACCTTCCTTCAACAAGTGCGCATCACCCAATTATCCAATAACCCAAGATAGGTCGCTAATTTCAGACCTCACTAATGAGTGAGTGAGTTGTGATGAAAAAATGAGAGTGGAAATCTCTCATTTATACAAAACCTTGACCTAACTTTACATTTTAGGTCAGGTAAAAGGCCGACAAGGCCAAATTATCAAAATCATACTGTTTTACACTAAATTGTCAAATTAAAACCCTAATTTAGCTAAAAAGAGAAAAGAAGCCCCTTTAAGGGAGGCGTTAGCCCCTTCTAGGGCAAATGGGGCATCTTGGAGCAAAACGTTAGCCCTCCTTGGGCTTCTCCAACCTGCCACACGTGCCAATACTACCTAGTCTGCCTCCCAAAACGTCCATACTACTGGATGACATCATGGCTATGATAGGTGATGTCCTAGGCCTTCCAAGGCCAACGTTCCACTGAAAAAGGGAAAACCCCCCTAGGTTAAGCTCTACCGGGGTGCCTCTGGTGGAACGTCCTTTTCTTCTCCGGTGCAAGACACCGATCTATCTCTGTCTCGTCTCTGCCCCATGGTGGGGTCTCAACATCCATCTGATGGGCTCTTTAGCCCCATGGAGGTCCGAACTGATCATCTCCCCATGTGTACCGGTCCAAATGGTACCTGTCCGTCGGGTATGGTCCTGCACATCAAAGGCTACACCCTCCATGGGCTCATCAGTCACAAGGATCATAGCAATGTCAATCACATTTCATCATTAATATTATTAAACACATGCATAAAAACCCTAACACGTCAGTCAATAGCTCAAAGATGTTACACAAGCCTACAATACAAGTCTGGGGAAAAAGACAAGGCGTCCTATTGGGCTAGTGTCCACAAGAAAAAGGAAAGTTCCCAGAAAGACCTCTGCCAAGCCATGTAAGTGGGTGGTGTGGTCAGGGGATGTCCAAGCATGTGGGTGCAATGATGGCCAAGGGTGGAAAGATGTTACCTATGGGTGCCTTTGTAGAAGGCGCGCTGTCCCTGTCATGGATGCATTTTTTCCAAGCCCATTCTTGCCTTTATTCTTTTTATTCTTTCTATTCTTTTATTTGCTTTTTTTTTGTTCAAGAGCTATCCAGGGGACACTGCCTTGGCATGGTGACCAGAGCTGACAACGTTACCCACAAGTACTTTCGCAGAAATGAGAAGGTTGGCTCATGATGAGACCCCCTTTCCCTTGGCCATGCAACCAAGAGTCACTGCCCTGGCGTGGTAACTAGCTGGTGGCAATGTCGTACTGCTAGATACCCATGAACCTAATATGTTGGCTCGTGATGAGACCCCCTATCCTCTGACTAGGTCTTGTTTCATTATTTTTTTTTGGGTCCCTCTTGTTTCTTGCTGAGAAGCCTTTTATTGCTTTCTCGGGGATCCCTGGGCAAAACATCTCGAGGTTTTATTCTTAGGCTTTTATCTTTTACCAGCTTACCTTTACCTTCTGGGCCTTTAGCCCCTTCTTCTCACGAGATAAGGTGCAATCCTAAAAATAGGTCAACCCAATGCCCGGACAAGGGGAGTGGGACAAGTGAGCGGGAAATAAGATGAAATAGTGGTGCTATGATGGGAGCGGATGATGGCTTTTCAGAAGTCCCCCCAATGCCAAACCAAAACCTACAGACACAGGCTTGCTAGGGCACCCTGTCAACCCCCCCAAACATGGTCAAGTGGGCAAATGTAAGATCCAAGCAGTTGTTAAAGATAAAAGGAATCAGATGCATATGTTTAAAGGTTTTAATGATCAAAAGTGACACATACCATGATACCTGGACCAATTACCTCATGGAGCAAGAACTCTTTCTGATACAGGACCAAGCCGATGGTGATGGATGCTACTGTTGCTGAGAAGACAAGGATGATGGAAGAAGAAAAGGGTGGGCCCTCCAAGGCCATGCTCAGGTCAATCCTGCTCCCGGTACTCCATGTCTAGGACCTGTGGGCCTCGAGACATGATCTCCTAGTTATCCCTAAAAAGTGGGGATAACAGGTCCAAAAGGAGTTATAGAAAATGCTAGCAGCCAGAATAATAGCCCAAACTAGACATTCTTCATGGTGTTCAAATTTGGTGGTAGCTAGAAAGAAGAATGGTGAAATCAGATTGTGTATAGATTTCAGAAATTTGAACATTGTATGTACAAAAGATAACTATCCACTCCCCAAGATGGAAACATTATTACAAAGGGTAATAGGTTCCAAAATGATTTCAATGCTTGATGGGTTTTCAGGTTATAGTCAGATCAGAGTAAAGGAAGAAGATAGGCATAAAACTACTTTCACTACTCCATGGGGTACCTTTGAATATCTAAGAATGCCTTTTGGCTTGTCTAATGTTGGAGCTACTTTTCAAAGAGCTATGGATTATGCCTTTAAAGGATTAATTGGAAAAATCATTGAGATCTATTAGGATGACTTAACAATGTTTTCAAAGGATGGGAAGAGTCACATTATCCATTTAAAATAGGTTTTTGAAAGATGTAGAGAATTTGGAATTTCGTTAAATCCGTCCAAGTCAGTTTTTGGAGTAATTGAAGGGAAGCTTTTGGGCCACATAATCTCCAAAGATGGGGTCAAGTTAGACTCAGAAAGAGTTGAAGCAATTGAAAAAGTCCCTTTGCCTATATCAAAGAAAGCTCTCCAATCTTTCCTGGGCCAAACAAATTTTGTTCACATATTCATTTCTAATGATGCAGAGATAGTAAAACAAATCTATAAGTTGCTTAAGAAAGATGTTAAATTTGAATGGAATGATGAAAGCAAGAAAGCTTTCAAAGAAATTAAAACTGCCATATCTGAAGCTCTCGTCCTCATAAGTCCAGATTATGCCAAGGACTTTCAGATTTTCTCCTTTGCTTCTGAAGATACCATTGCTGGTGTATTGCTTCAGAAAAATAACCAAGGCCAAGCTCAACACATTGCTTATATGAGTAGGGCCTTGCAAAATGCAGAATTAAAATATCCCATGTTTGAAAAACAGGCATATGCTTTGGTGAAATCGCTAAAACATTTCAGAGTCTTCATTGGATACTCAAAGGTATTGGGTATGTTCCTAATTCAGCGATTAAGGATGTATTATCTCAGTCAGAAGGAATAGGTACAAGGGAAAGATGGATTGCTAAAATTCAAGAGTATGACTTAGAGATGAAACCCACAAAATTAATCAAGGGGCAAGGTCTAGCTCGAATGTTGACTGAGGGAAATGAAAAGGCTTTGGGTATGATTTGTCAGAATGATGTTTCGGAGTATTCCCAAAACATATTAAGGCTTGAATGGGTTGAGTGTTATGCAGATATAATTTTCTATCTTAAAAACCTCATGTGTCCAAGCCATCTTGTGGGTCATAAGAAAAGAGCTTTAAGGTTAAAATCATCTAAGTATGTCCTCACTAAAGATGGCCTAGGATGGAGAAATCCTGATGGAATAATCCTTAGATGTGTTGATCAAATTGAAGCCAAAAAACTGGTGGATGAATTCTATGCTGGATTTTGTGGTGGCCATTATGCAACTAAAACAACAACTCATAAAATCCTTAGAGAAGGTTATTATTGGCCCACCATTTTTGCAGATGTCCATCGATTTGTAAGAAAATGTGAGCCTTGTCAACTTTTCATGGGAAAGCAGAAGTTAGCTTCCCTCCCTTTACAACAAGTGGTGGTTGAAGCACCTTTTTAATAGTGGGGTTTAGACCTCATAGGAAAATTCAAGGATAATTCAAGTAATGGTTATTCATGGGTCTTAACAACTATAGATTATTTCACCAATTGGGTTGAAGCCATCCCTACTAAATCAACAACTGAAAAGGTTGTCATGGATTTTTTTGAAGACAAGATAATAGCTAGATTTGGTGTGCCTTCAAAAATAGTAACAGATAATGCAAAAGCCTTTTGCTCAGCAGAAATGTCCTCTTTCTATTTCAAATATGGCATTATCTTATTACATGCATCAGATTATTATCCCCAAGGAAATGGTGAAGCTGAGTCAAGTAATAAAAATCTAATGATCATAGTCAAGAAAATTGTTGGGGAAAACAAAAGGTCATGGGATAGTAAAATCAAATATGCATTATGGGTAGATAGAATAACTAAGAAGGCTGCAACAGGAAAGAGTCCATTTGACTTGGTCTATGGTACGGATGTTAGATTGCCAATACACCTTAAGCTTCCAGCATGTGGTTTACTTCAGGATTTTTCCATAGGAAAGGATGCAGTTTAGAACAGGATTAATCAGATAATTGAGTTAGATGAGAACATAAGAAAGGCTTATGATCAGAATTGCAAAACTCAAGAAAAGGTTCAGAAGACATTTGACAAATCAACAAGGCAGAGGGATTTCATAGTTGGGGATACAATGTTGTTATGGGATAAAGGCAAAGAAAAACCTGGCAAGCATGGCAAGTTTGACAATTTGTGGTAGGGTCCATATATGATCCGGCAAATAGCAGGTCCTAATTCTTTCCACCTCAGCCATTTGGATGGTGAGCCCATGAATATTCCAAGGAATGGGCAACAACTCAAGTTATTTTTCAAATGATGAGCAACTTGGTGTCCAAAGGGGCACCCTTTGTAACCTATCTCTAACCTTCTCCCTTTGATTCTTTCAGTTTTGTATTATTTCATTTATGTATATTGTTCATTGTACAGTCGTTTCATTTGTATGATTGTTGTCAATAACATTTCATTTATTGATTATTATTTTTATGCATGTATTTATGTTGGATATTGTTGAGCACTTTGTTTTGTAGATTCTGAAGTTCTTGCATGCTCTCCCTCCAAAGAGATCGAACATGCGTCCTCATGTGGAGCCAGATGTTGACCACCTATTTCGACTAGGGGGTCAACGTCATATACGATGAAGATATGTACCTAGTGGTACAACCAGTTTGAAGACTTTTGGCTCAACATTGCAAATTTTTCCCCCGACACGTCTTTCTATGTACTCGAAATGTCCACTTCCTTGCGTGGGATAATATTGTAATATGCTAGCATGAGTCAATTTTTGTCTAGTTACTTAGGACTTTATCATTAGGGAAGTCCTTTCATCGAGTGTTTTTTTTCTTTAGGCAATTAATCTTGCTTAACTGCAATTTTAATTATCTTTGTGTTTTTCACTCACATAAATTCTCCAAAGTGGTGAAAGGTGTTCTAATGATCAAGCCCAATGGATGACTAAGGTTTAAAAGTGTTGTAAATGACCATGCTAGACATCTCCTAGAGTCTTGCTGATTTCCGTTAAGTTTTGATAGGACTTTTTAAATAATTAAAATTCCCATAAACTGAGAATTTTTAATTATTTTTGATGTAAAATGTAAAAATTTGGTCCTTGGGGATTTTGTGTAGGGGTATGAGTACTCAAATCAAATGGCAAATGGCCCCCTACACCCCTGGATCAAGTTTCAACTCATGTGGACAAGTTTTGCTAGGTCATTTGTCCATGAGGAGTCCAAGTCAGTCAAAATCATATTAGATGAGTGAGAAAGGTGTTTTCCCCCTTCCCCATTCAACCCTCAAGCCTCACCCACTCACTAAACCCTAAAAGTGCGCCCCCCTCGAGGAGACCTCCCTCCCTTGGATGTGTGACACTTGGAGCCCATCCAAGAGGGGTCTTCCTTCTCCCTCAACTATAAAAGAATGCCTCACCTCCTCATTTCTCCATCAATTCTCAGAGAAAGTCTATTATGCCAAAAGTTCTCCCATTCTTTTCCCTCTCTCCCATTCTCTCATTGTAAATCTTGCTACAAGTATTTGTAGCAACATTTTGTGGATAATAAAGGAAGCTTTGGAGGATCTATTGTGTGCATTGGGAGTCTTCTTGATGCTCTTCATGGTGTTCTTGTGAGGTGATATTGTGCATTTTATTTCTTGTATTTTTTTTTGCATTCACTAGTTTAACTTGGAGACCCAAGCAAAGTATTTTGCTTGAGAATAATTAGTAGTAGTATTACTATTAGTTTTGCGGTAGATTCTTTCAAGTCAAGTAAAGTATTTTGCATTCTTTTTGGATATTCTCACCTCCTTGTGTCTTGTCTAGCAAGAAATATACTTATTTGCAGGCCACTAGAAGATTGGAGGAGTGATTTTCAGAGTGGGAAACTCACTCATTCAATCAACCAAAGTTTTCATTATTTTCCTCTTCTTGTATCCACCATTTCTTCTCTTTCATAAGCATTCTTTTGCTCTAGAATAGTCATTAAAAACTCACTTTTATATTCAGATTTCTCTATTTAAATTTCCTTTTAATTGGGACAACATAAATTAACAAGATTCTTGGTGTTTGTAGCATTTTCTAGCAAACATGGTTTGCTGATTTTTATGGAGATTTTCAACAAATCAAGGGGAGTTCTACTTGTTTTGGGCCCCAAACACTCAAAGAAGTTTCCTAAAGCTTGGGTGCCAAAACCCCCTTCCTTTTTCTTCTTCTAAAGTATTGTAAGCAACCCAAGAGAGTCTCTTGGGCTTGCCTTCTCACAAAGAAATATAAAAATCTGATATTGTAATTAGTTAGGAAATATTGCCCACACCTTGCAAAGAGATTGGCCTAAGCCATCCTTGCAAAATCGTGAAGGCTAGGCTTAAATTTATTTTCTTGCATTTCTTTTATTACACCCACCTTGGCCAAAACAGTAGGCTTGTCCTCCACTTGTGCCATTGTTGTGGGGATGCTCTTTGATTTCCAAGTCATTTAAATTCTTTTGTTATACCCATCTTGGCCAAAACGATAGGCTTGCCCTCCACTTGTGCCATTGTTGTGGGGTTGTTCTTTAATTTTCCAAGTATTTTAAGTTATTTATTTTGCCCACACCTTGCAAAGTGATTAGCCTAAGCCGTCCTTGCAATATTGTGAAGGCTTGTCTAATTGTTTAATTCATTTCAAAGTAATCATATTTGTGCTTCACCTCTGCCCTGTATTCCCTCCCCTTGCCATGTAGTGGATCTTGGGTAACTAAGAAAGTACAAAGGATTGGAGAGTAGTTTAATTAGGCATCCAATTGTTATTGTTTCCACCATCAAAAAGGGTGACTTGGGAGGCTACAGGGGGTTGAAGTCAGGGACGGCTTCGTGGCACCGTGTCCTCCTTGCTTGAGCGCTCAAGCATTCTGGATTTGACCTGTGGAGCTAGGGAAGGGCCTTGCTTGTCCTTCTTGATCACCCAACAATTCCTTTTGGTTGAGGGGATAACAATTTGGGGTAGTCACATAGTCTAGGCTTGTATCTTTCACACTTTAATCCCCCTAATTCAAGAGAGACTTAAAATCTATTAAAATCAACCAACTACATTCACAACATTGCACTTCAAGTTTAGCTATTTACTTTCAAAGCAATCTCATTCTTTGTATATTTCTACATTTCAAGCAATTTACTTTTCATGTGATTTTACTTTCCAAGCAATCTACATTTAAAGCAAGTTTACTTTTTCAAGCAAGTTTACTTTTTAAGCAACTTCTTTCATTGTGGATATTTACATGTGTTAGAGATTCTTTATTATTGGTTGTAATTACTCTTATGTTCATTTGGAAATAATTGTCTAAAGCTAATAGTCATTCTACTATCTAATTCATTGTGTAGATATTTCATGTATTATTCCATGTTGTAGATATTTATTTAATTGCTCATCTCAATAAGCAAATTGTGGGTATATTTTAGGCACTGGTCTATTTTATTGTATTGTAAAGAAAAGGGTTGCCTGACATTAAAGGAATTGCATTTGCATTGTTTGCTTGTCATTGGGTTGGGTCTCCCTAATAAAAACCAAATTAACTCCTAGATCAATTATTAAAACTTAACTTAGTAAAGTAGGGTCTACCCCCCTTGGCTTCTCTAGGAGTGAGCCTAGACGAAAGAGGTCTAGATCGAGTTGACAGTGGGTTTGGACTTAGGCTTGTGCCTCTAAGGACACACTAAGTGGGTTGGAGACTTCTCCACGTTAATAGGTGTGTATAAGGATGACAACAGGGAGGAGAGAGCATTGTCATATCATTATCATCATTGTACTCTATTCTTTGTAATAGTTTTGGAGGAATCTTGTAGGGAGCAAGACATTAGGGTTCATGAGGAAACCCTACGAGAAGACAAGAAGAGAGATAGACATGTCTTGGTTGTTCTTGGAGAGATTGCTCTTGTGTGATGCTAAGGTTTTCTCTTGTGTGATGCTTGGGTTTGCTCTTGTGAAAGTTAATGTTTGTTCTATGCTTGTAAACCTTAGAGAAGAACATGATGTTGGAGGTGATGATGGATTGTCTTGTGGATCTTATTGTACCTCTAGGGTTTCGACCATAGTATAAGACATGGAGAGTGGAGCTAATGCCTTGTATGATTTTGTAGCCTTATTCTTGTGGGATGCATGGAGGCAAGGGCATGATCATGGAGAGCCTAGCGTAATGAGTCTTGAGCTTGGTGTGATACCTTGCTTGGAAGAAGACTCAATTATTGGACTCTTGATTTTCCATGGAGGTGTTGGTGGTTGTGATGATGTAAGAGTTGAAGACCTAGGGTTTCAAAATTTAAACCCTAGGATGGACATGTAGACTTGGAGGCTTGTAGTAGAGTTGTCTTGCCATGTACTTGTGTGATGTGACATGGCTAGGGTTTGCAACATGGCTAAGGAAAACAAGAGTGCTAGTTTGGAGAGCTTTTTTGGTGCAAGCTTGGTGTATGTGCGAAGGAGGACTTGTTGGTGTTAATGCTAGCACGTGAGGAGCTTTGGTGGATTGACCATCTTTGGTTGTGAGTGATTACTGGCTAGGAGGAATTGGTGGCTAGGGTTTTCTATGGTTTCCCTAGCTAGGGTTGGAGAGCTTGACTTACACCAACTTTGTGATAAAGTTGTGGTGTGTCCTTGTACTTCATCTTTTGTATATTTATGAAGTTTCCAGCTGCCCAATTTTTGTGTACTTGCAAATTTGATTTTCAGTGTAAGAACATGTGTTTTCTCCTCGGAGGTGACAGGTTCAAATCCAGGGGGGTAGGGTATTTACAACTCTGTAGACTTTAGCAATCAAATTACTGTGCAGAGGGGGTCCCTTGTCCCACAAACAAGGGGATCTCATACATCAATTTGGTGTCTAGCTTGGCCATTACATTAAAATTAGATTATTATTATTATTATTATTATTTTCATGATTGAATAAATTCCAGCACGTTCACACTGATTTGACATAACATATATCAGAATTGGTTATATGATTTAACACATATCTAGAAGATAAGAGGGCAGACTTACTGTTTTTATAATCTGTTTTAATAAGACATTTCAGATCTGTTATACGCTTGAAAACTGTGCCCGAAGGGTTGTAGCTTTGTGATATTGAGGCACGCTTGAATGCTATTTATTTTCTTGGGCTGCCTTGTGAAATTGGGTTGAAGAGAGGTGAAATATTGCTACTGTAAATTAATATTTCAGATCAGCCCTAAGGCTGAAAGTCACAGGACATAGATCCAGGAAACCTCAAAGTTGAGGTGAATATTCAGAAATTGCATTAATTGCCTGATTCTTGAAATTTCTACAGTGTAGACACACACACACACACAGAGGGAGAGAAAGAGAGTATGGACTTTTCTCAGTTCTCAATGGATATGTGAGTGTTTTTTGTTTCTAGTTTACATTGTATATCTCAGTATGTCCATTTTAAGTAGGGTTATTTCAATGAAACATGATTGTTTAATCATGCATTCAGAAATCTAATTGAAAAAATATTGAAGGTTGAAAATCTAGAACTGCCCACCATTGCTTAAAAAATCCTTATATGAATTTTCAAGTTCTACATTTGACTAAGATTTCTTTTATTATCCATTACAATAAGGTGTTTGTTGGTTTTTATAGGTAAGACGATTCTCTTTGGTCGGCTTTGTTATTGGTTATCCCCTTCCTTTGTATCACTTTCAGAGATCACAGGTATGCCTATATTTATTTAAACCTATGCATTCTATTATTTTTTTATATTCTTCACTCTGTTTATCTATTTGATTTATGTCAAAAAAGAAAAAAATTAACAAAAGAAAATATCCTTATCTGTTTTATCCATATTGATTAATAGTAGGTCTTGAATCACATTTTTCTCATTTTTTTTTTTTGATGGAAGAAATTGCAGGAAACCCTCCTAGTACTTCCCCACATTTCGTGGATGGTAAACGAGGTAAATCGTCATCCTGATTACGGGCCTAACCCCAAGGGGAAACAAGAGATTCGAACCTGTGACCTCCTTCGCTGGGGATAGCGTCACATCTGGCTCATAACCACTTGAGCTAACCCTTGGGGCTAAATTACATTTTATTCATGCTTACATGGAGAACCAATTTTCTCTTAAGTGGTAGTTATGTAACGTTTTATCTTTTAGTCTTTCATGTTTATGTTGTTAATATCCTTTTTCTTAAAAGAAATGAGGGCCAAGGAGAGTTTTCATGGTAGTTCTCTAGCCATTGGTGGTACTTTATTTGTTCCAGCTAAGGAGAAATGAGTTACCCTTGGGGATGGTCTGGAGGTTTCTAAACCTCTTCATGTTGCCTTTGTGGAAAACTGCCGAGGACTATGATCCGTGCACAAAACCCAATGATTCTTTGCAATGTTTATGCATAGTTATTTGGAGAGTGAGGGTTTGTCAGCTATTACGTCCCCAATGAGTGGGAGTAAGTGGGAGTGTAACTCGTGTAAGTGGGACTGTGAGGACGAGTGGTAGCTTTGGGATGTGCACCATCCCTTGTAAATGCGCCAACTGTGCAAGTGGGGTCGAGTCCCTTCATTGGGATCTCCTCCATGCCTATGTTACTCTAGTTGAAGTCGCCTTTCCCTTTGCTAAACTCGCCTAAGCCTTCAGTGAACTGTGGAAAAGGAAAAAACGTGTTTCCAACATGTTCCCCAATTTCCCTAAAAAATAGGGATTTAATTAACTTACCCGTTTTCCATATTTTTTGAGCAAATTTCATTTTTTAGTGATGATAATCACTTTTTTTGCCTCGACAGAAGGGAAATAGGGGTTTACATGGTACTCTGGACTGGAAAACGTGCATAAATATGGCATTTGACAATGTTTGATGCCATATTTTTACAACTTATTGACTTACAATTAAAAAAATCCATTTTTGCGGGAATTTTATTATTTCTCTAAAACATTAAAAAAAACCTATCAAGCCTAGCTGCAACTTCCATATGACTCAATTAATGATCTAGTATGAACTCATATACATTTAGACACTAGGCATTGGGTATACCATGCCAAGGCTTAATATGACCTAATATGAACTCATATACATTTAGACACTAGGCATTGGGTATACCATGCCAAGGCCTAACCACCAGCACATACTCTATCTTTAGAGTCAGTCTCTCGAGTGAAAACTTAGAAATTATTAATCGCCCATTAAGGCAGGCAAAAAATAATTAACAAGTGAAAAAAACACTCTAGGGTACATGCTCGTACCTAGGTCTTAGGTGGCCAATAGCCTTTTACAATATTTCATACTCAGGTCATTTATTACAATGATGGAAATGCGGGAAAAAGGTGGTCTTTTGAAAGACCGCTGAACTTTGAACTCTGACTTATGAGCATCTGTTTGCTCAGTCTTTGGCGGCTCATCTTCAATTCAGCTAGTGCAAATTGGTGGATAACATTGGCTCCATATGGGGACGTGTGGTTGATCTTTACATCTGAAGGAGACCATCCGAGAATCTAGAATCAAGCGACCTGCATCATCGACGCCTCGTCAACAATCATATCCATATAAAACCATTATAAACACGAATTGCAATGATAATATACAAGTACATATGATACAACAAAGCATTTAATATACATGTGATTATAGTATAGAAAACAATATATAATGTATAGAAAGACAAAGCATAATGTACAAAGGATAAGGGTTAGAGAGTATGATACAGAAGATGCCCCCATGGGCATCAGATGTTCTTGCTGAAGAAAAGCTTGAGAAGTTGGCCGTTGACTGGAAGGGACAACTTCTCACCATCCAACTTGCTGAGACAAAATGAATTCTTGCCAGCTGTACCTTGTATGATATATGGACCTGTCCATAAACTGTCAAACTTTCCATGATTCCCTGGCTTTTCCCTTCTTTTATCCTAAAGAAGGACTGTGTCCCCTTCTTGAAAAAATCTCTGCCATGAAGACTTATCAAAAGTCTTCTTTACTTTGACCTGATTCTTTATACTTTGATCCAATGCTTTCCTTTTGATCTCATCTAATTCTACCAACTGATCAATTCTGCTTTGTTGGAAGTCCTCATCCAGACCATATTTCTGAACAAACTGATACACTGGAAGCTTTAAGCGAACTGGTAAAGTAGCATCGAGCCCGTAGACAAGCTCAAAAGGACTCTTCCCCATGGAACTCTTTTTGGTGATTCTATCTGCCCATAATGCAAACTTAATCTTGTTGTCCCATGACCTCTTATTATCCCCCATTGTTTTCTTAAGAATATTCATTAAGTTCTTATTGCTGGATTCAGCAAGACCATTACCTTGGGGATAATAGTTTGAAGAGTGGGACAACACAATGCCATACTTAAAACAAAACGAAGGCAACTCTGTAATCTTGGCATTATTGATTGTAATCTTGGCGGGCACACCGAACCGAGTGATTATCCTATCTTCAAGGAAATCCATGACCACTTTGTCGGTTGCTGACTTAGTGGGTATTGCTTCTACCCACTTAGTAAAATAATCAGTTGCTGTAATTATCCAAGTATAACCATTACTTGAATTATCCTTAAACTGACCTATGAAATCAAGCCCCCACTGCTGAAAAGGGGCTTCGACCACTACAGGCTGAAGAGGCAAGGATGCTAGCTTCTGCTTCCCTGTGAATAACTGACACAACCTACAACCCCTGACCATTTTATGAACATCTGAGAAAATGGTTGGCCAATAGTAACCTACTCTGAGGATTTTGTGGGCAGTAGTTTTGGCCGCAAAGTGTTCACCACAAAACCCTGAATGGAAGTCAACCAAAAGTCTCTTGGACTCTAGGTCATCAACACACCTAAGTATCACTCCATCGGGGTTCTTCCACCCCAAGCCATCTTGAATGATACAATACTTAGCCGCTTTCAACCTCAAAGCCCTTCTCTTATGACCAATCAAATGACTTGGGCAAGTGAGGTTTGAAAGAAAGTAGATGATATCTGAATACCATTGGTGTTGTTCTAATTTCCGAAGTTCTGATGACAAGGCTCACCTAGTTTGATTGTTTTGACATACCAGGGCCAACACTTGTTCATTTCCTTTAGTGAGCATTTGAGCCAAGCCTTGACCTTTAATCAACTTAGTGGGTTTAATCTCTTAGTCATACTCTTGAATCTTGGAGACCCACTTTCCTTTGACTCCTAAGCAATCCTGTTGCCCAAGGATATCTTTTATTGCTGAGTGAGGGACATACCCCACAACCTTTGAGTATCCTATATAGACTTGGAAATGCTTGAGAGATTCAACTTAGGCATAAGCTTGCTTTTCCATGCTAGTATAGTTAAACTCAGAATTTTGTAATGCCTTACTCATAAAAGCGATGGGTTGCTCATGACCCTCTTCATTTTTCTGGAGCAAGACCCCTGCAATAGTGTCTTCCAAAGCAAAGGAAAAGATTTGAAATCTTTTGAATAATTTGGACTAATTAGCACAGGAGATTTGCTAATTGCATCCTTAATACTTTTGAAAGCATTCCTTCCTTCATCTGTCCAGACTCCACTCATATTTAGCATCTTTTTTCAACAATTTAAGGAGTGGTTTCATCATCTCAGCTAAGTTTGGTATGAACTGTCTGACAAAGTTTATCTGTCCAAGAAAAGATTGAAGGGCTTTCTTGGTTGGGGGTAAGGGAACATTCTTTATGGCTTCGACCCTTTCAGGATCCATCTTTACCCCGTCTTTTGCTATAATGTGACCTAGCAACTTGCCTTCGTCAACACCCAAAATAGACTTAGTTGGATTCAAAGAGATGCCATACTTCCGACACCTTTCAAACACCTGCCTAAGATGACTTATGTGATCTGACCTTTCTTTTGAAAAAATTGTCAAGTCATGTTGGTAGATTCTATGATTTTGCCCATTAACTCATGGAAGGCAAAATCCATGGCTCTCTGAAAAGTGGCACCTGCATTTAGTAAGCCAAAAGGCATCCTTAGGTATTCAAAAGTGCCCCAAGGTGTGGTGAAGGTAGTTTTGTTTTGATCTTCCTTCCTCACTAACACTTGGTTATAACCGAAGAAGCCATCCAACATGGACATAATCTTGGAACCAGTTACCCTTTGAAGTAGGGTCTCCATGCTGGGTAGGGGATAATTGTCTTTAATGCATGCAAGATTTAAATTTCTGAAATCAATGCATAATCTTATCCCCCCATTCTTCTTTCTAACAACAACTAAGTTGGAGCACCATGAGGAATGTCTTGTTGGAGCAATGATGCTAGCATCCAACATTTTCTTAAGCTCAGCTTGAACTAAAGGTGCTAACTTAGGATTTATTTGCCTAAGTTTTCGTCTGAAAGGTTTTGTATCATCCTTGAGGGGGATAGTATGTTGAAACACATCCTCTTTATTTGCTTTGAGCTCATCATATGTGAAAGCAAATACATCCTGATATTCTTGGACTAAGCTGATCAATTCCTTTCTTTTTCCAAGGTTCCTTTTCCAATTTTTATAAACCTTGGGACTTCCTCTGTCCCAATGTTGATTTCAATATAACTGCCAGGCTTTATTACTTCTTTTTTCTTTTTATACATATCATGCCTGTCAAAAATATTTTCTAAGGCAGCTATTCCTCTCGGAACTGGATTTTTTATTGAAACATATTCCTCCTCAACATATTCTTTACCCTCCTCTTTGTAACTGACATTGAAACCTAAGAATTCCTTGACATTGTGGATGAACCTTAGAACTTGTTCATCATCTTTGAAAACTTGCCAATGATCAATATTGTTTGGGACAAATGGCCTAAAGATTATCTCCAACTTTCCTTTTCCTTTTATTAGATCTTTTGAGGGTTGGAGGGTAGAAGCTACTACAACTAGACTATCAACCAAGCTGTTTTGATCTCTAGGGATAACAATAAGATCCATTGCATCAAAGAACTCTATGGTATCCCAAATAACATTTCTATATCTTCTTAGCCTCTCACTTTTGCATGCATACTTATTTTTTACTTGGAGAATTACTAAATCTTAGTCACCCTTTATATTTAGAATCTTGATACCCATATCCTTAGCAATTTCCAAGCCTAGCAAAAGTGCCTCATACTCGGCCACATTGTTTGTTGCATCAAACTCAAGTCTGAAAGAAAAATTATAAGTTTTCCCAGTTGGAGATTTTAACACAATTCCTGCCCCTTTGCTTGATCTTGAGTGGGCTCCATCAAAGTTCATCTTCCAAGCTTTATTACTTGCTTTTTCATCTTTGAATTTTTCTTGAGCTGGTGCTAGGAAGTTAGAACATATGGAAAAGTTACCCATGTCAGACACTTGGCATAAAAACTCATTAAAAGGCTCTTTAGGGTCTTCTATATGATATTTCCTTTCTGTTTCCCTAAAGAGTCTGAAATTCTCAGTTGAGGGAGGAGGGTATGGAATAGTTGCAAAGGTTAAGTCCATATTTAAGCAGCCACCCATATGAGCTCCCCATTTTTTGGATAGAAGCATCCCCCATGCATCTAGGACATCTATAACAAGAACATCCATTTTGAATGCAATGTCTGGACGAAAGGCTAGCTTGACTGGCAGATCAATGATTATTCCATGAGTTTCAATTTCTCTAGAGTCCATGGCACACATGTTTTGATAAGGCCTTGTGATTTTAAGGCCCAACCTTTGCATAATCCCCTTGGTGATGATGTTTGATGAAGCTCCTGAATCATACATGCAGTTATGTAACCATTGCTCATTTATTTCTAATGATACAAAGAAAGGAGGATTCTCTTCCTTAGTCCTATCTCTGCTAGTCAACAACACTGGAGGATCTTCATAATGTTCCTTAACCTTTTCTTGATCTTTTGGAACAACTTTATTACTTGGAAGATTTATTGCTTGCGGAAGCTTTTCTTTCTATGAGGGGATTTTCAAGAGATCTGACACTGAAACCAAGACCTTTGCATTTGAAATCCAACTACCTAAATCAATAGTTAGATTAGTAACTGGAGTGTTTGTAGGAGTAGTTACTGTTAGAAGATGAAGGATGTGTGGTCGTTTTACCATTGACAATACCCTTGTCACCCAATCATAGGCTGAAGCCACCCTCCGAGCACCTTAACCTTGACAAAGAATCATTCCGGAAGCAAACCCTAGGCTAGATAGCCGTACAAAGGGTAGTGCACCTTTCCCCAATGATAGTGCATCAACAAGAGCTGATCAGATAGTCCAAACCCTAGCCAAGAGATAGTCCAAGCCAAAACGTAATTGCTAGCTGCAGCAGCTGCACCAACAACTCTCCTCCAAACCTGCGCACAAGACTGCAACTGCACTGCACAGAACTGGTTCTTTGCAACTGTTGAGATGTGTCAAATGAGAGACTGACGCCTTGTATTTATAGTGGTTCTGGCAGACTTACTGGGGTCGACTTCTCCTTCTGGGTACCTGTCTGTTCAGTATATTATTATTATTTCTAGGCGACTTCTTCTCTTGGAGGCTAATAACCTAATATAAATTATCTTCATGAGT
>ML781493.1:26410-42325 GCA_009831015.1 Picea engelmannii
GGCCCCTGGCATCCAACTTGTGGGCTTGTAGCCCCATGGATGCCCAAGCTAGGCTTGTTCTCCCAAAACTGTCTACCAACTAGGTCCTACAAAGACAAATGAACACGCCCTCCAAGGATCTCAAGTCATAACATCATGATAAGTGAATCCAATCAATAAATAAGCCATCTAAGCACGTGCATCAAAGATTACTATATCAAACAATTAATAGCTCAAAGACACTATGTGACTTGTCAAGCTTGAATATGGGAGGGTTGATGAGGTGTCCTATTGGGTAGGTCTTGCCCTAGGTCAAGGAGAGCTTCCAAGAGATCCCTCTCTAAGCCATGTAAAGTGGATGAGGTGGTAGGGGTCAAGACTCAATGGGCATAGGGCTCATGACATACAAAGGGTTGTAATGTTTCATTCATGGGTGCCTTTGTAGAGGGTGTGTGGTACCTTCGTCTGCAATGCATTTTTTCCAAGCCCATAAATTGTCTTTTATCTTTCTTTCTTTATTTTCTTTCAATATAGCATAAGGAGAGTTTGAAGGTCACTTCCCTGGAGTGGTGACCAGGTGGTGGCAATGTCACCCACAAACACCTAATGGAAATGAGAAGGTTGGCTCGTGATGAGACCCCCTTTCTCTCAGCCATGCAACTGAGAGCCATTGCCCTTGTTTGGTGACTAGATGATGACAATGTCATACCACTAGATATCCATGGACGTGATAGGTCGGCTCGTGATGATACCTCGTATCCTTTAACTAACCTTTTAAGCATTCTTTATTATATTATGGGTCCCCTTTATTCAAAGATAAGTGTTTCAATGCTTTCTTGGGTGATCCCTGGGAGAAGCATATGGAAGGTTTATATAATTATTTTATCTTTTACCCAACATGGGCCTTTAGCCCCTTCTTCCCATAGAATGAAGGACAACCCCTTCTTGGGTCAATACACCGTAAAATCCCAAGAGATAAGGAAATGGAGGGTAACAATGATGGAAAGTGGTAAGTATGGTCGGGAACAGTACGATGGCTTATTAAGGGATTTCCCAGTAGCAAACCCATCCCCAAGGAAAACCACTTACTAGGGCACAATGTCAACCACCAAGGTGAAGCAGTGAAAAAGGCATAATGTCCAAGCACATATCATGAAATCTAGAGCAATCTAAGACACCACATAATCAAATGGCTTAAATATTGAAATGATGCTCACCATAATACTGACTTGTACCTCATGGAGCAAGGCCCACTGCCTAACGGAAGCCAGCTGGTGTGGTGGATGCCATCTACAAAACTGTGACCATCTGTGGTGGTAAGTGGGTTTTCCATCTGTGCAAAAGGGTATTACTGGTCATGTACTCTCTCGACACTCCGTAACTGCAACCTGAGGGCCTCGAAACATAATCTCCTTAGTTATCCACAAAATGGGGATAACAGTCACCACATGGGGGGAATCCCGGTGACCCTAGGGGGATTGAGACGGAAAGTGATATGATGAAGAGTGAAACCCCTATAGGTCAAGCTTGAAGAGTGAAGGATGGCTTGGAAAGGAGTCTTGTGAAGGGGTGAATGGTTTCCAAGTGTTGTGCCCCTGCAAAACAGTGTTAGCCCTGCACGGAACAAGACAAATGATCATAAACCAAGCCTTAAATCAAATGAGAATCAGCAAGATAAGCTTGTTGTCCCAAATTGCAGCAGTATGGAAATATATGGATCAGCAAATAAAGATGTTACTAGCTGCAAAATTTACCATCCAAAACATCAAATAATTATTGGGTAATCACAACTTATTCATGAAATCACAAAATTCTTGCATAGTGCTTGAATTAGGTTCATTCTACTTTTGGTGCAGCCTTCCTCTTGAACACCATTCCACCCCTTTAAGCCTATTTCAACTTTCATGTCACTGGTTCAAGAAATCATAGAATTTTTGCATAGCACAGAATTAGACCTGTCTACCATACCTTAATTATCGTTTACTCTAGCATGCTCAAAAGCTTCATCTGCTCGTAAGGTTCAAATTTCCCATTGAATCTTACTAAGGTTCATTTAAATGATTTAAATTGAAATATATAGATTTGGGAAAATTCAGGGCTCAAGCACAACCCCATACTTACTAGGCAACTGCGTTCCCATCATGGATTGGGAAGATTCAATCACCATTTTCTAATGCTCCAAATGATGAATTGTTAAAACATTTGCCACTAGATTGTTCATAGGCTAAATACCACCAGTTATATTATTTACAAAACGTATTGACAAAAATGTTATCATATGAATCAGCATTCCAAGCAACTCCTTCATTGTAGTCTTGTACTCTGCCATACCTACTTGTCAGTGGAGAAATGAAAACACAACGTACTGTTTCTACTTTTTATCTGGGATTTTAATTGCTCCAATACCACTTTTTATGCCCCACAAAGAACAATAAAGATATTGATAGGAAAGGAATAATATTCCAAAAGTAAGTAAATAGAAAGAACCCTCAGCAGCAAACTACTTGTCCATAGACTTCAAAAGAAGCACCCTGCTTCCACAAGAGATTAAAGAAAAGGAAAATCCATAATGCCAGAAGAATTCGGGATATTCTCGAGCATAGACTGATCTATGATACAACAACACACATGCCATTAGTACATACAAAATGCCATGGCTAAGAAGCATTCAAGGTAGCATGTCTAACATGCATCTAGAATCTTCATCAAGTAGTGAAAATGACATGCTTTGACATGCTTCCTCTTCAATGAGCAAAATGTGCCTTTTATCCTTGTGTCATTTCAACAAAGATGAATCAATGAAGGCAGAGTTGGAGGCTTATAGTGAAAGTGACTACTACAAAGCATGTTTTTAAGTTTTTGGATATTGACAAGTGACCTACTTGGAGACAACATTTTGCATTACTAGTGCATTGTCTCTTACATATATGTAACCATCAAGTTTCATCTTTTCTTTACTTCCCATTTAACTATGTTCATCTTTTGCAACTTAATTATTGCTTAGCTTATTCTAATCTTTGAATGTTCTAAATCTAGGGCTAGGTTGGGTATGCCTTTTATGCATTGTCCTTGTTTTGATTTATGAAGTAATTTGAAGTAATTTTATTGAGAGAAGCAAAATGCACTACAGCCCAAGCAGGAGCGAGGCTCCATCAACATTCTGTGTACATGTGCATTTTATTTAGTGTGTCCAACTGTAGATTGAATTTAAATGATGTATTGGATACGCTGAATATGGACACTAACCCATTTAACAATACATTAAATATAGATATACATTGGTTCCATTGAATATGGACATAAGCACAAATCAATCTAAATGAGATGCACCTTGAGGTTGCCAATTCACACAAATGGTCTAAATGAGATGCACCTTGAGGTTGCCGAATTCACACACATAGCCAGTGTATTAAATATTGAAATTTGAGATATGCAGCTTTGAGCTTTGCAACCACCAGAAGCACATCATACCAGGATTTAGATGGGTTTGTGCTGGTTTAAAATATGATCTGAAATCTTCATACACGGAAGGCTCCGAAAGTACAAGAGTGGCATTCTCTGATCATGTTCTAAAACTGAGAAAGCATTTCTTGGTGAAACAATTCATAAATGAACAGCAGAGAAAGAGAAAGCAGAAGTGATAACTAGTAGAACCTGCCTCGTAAAATTCTCTAATTAACAAAACTTCAAGTTGAGATTCAGACTCGTGCAAATTCCATTCTGCCTAGAATGGTTTGTTAAAGCAGATTCCGATCGTTGAAAACATGCCTGAAACAACATATACAAAACTGATTGACATACCTCTCTATCGTTATAGCTGTTTGCCCCGAACACTCCATTTGCCAAATACCCAGGACGGAAAAGACTATACGGCGAAACTTGACCACCACTTAATGCTGAAGCAGAACGATTCAATGGAGAAAACCCACATATATATGCTGTCGCGTTAGCCATTTCCCACCTGCAAAATATACGCAATTGTCTGATAATTATTATGGCGGACTCGTGCGTTTGTGCGGGTTATGGATTCAAATATGCAGTATTCTGAAATCGTAAGTTTGTCCCACGTCACTAGAGATTAGATCACTGTAGATTGTACGAGGTATATGTCGTGTCTTATCCTTTCAGTTGGGTGGCTAGAAAGCAAGAACGAAATAAGAGGGACACTAGCCTTTTTAATAGTGGAAGTCATGTTGATAGAAAGGGTTAGGGTTAGGGTTATGATTAATTGTCAAATTTGAAGGGTATATGTTTTTATGAATAAAAGTTGAAAAAATTATTGTATTTTAATTGAAAATAGCACATTAGTAACACATTATATATATATATATATATATAATTTTTTTCAATTATTTAAAATATTTAAAATGTTAAAATTTAATAAGACTACACATATAAGTTGAAATTTCAATAGAAAGTAATAATAATAATTTTTTGGAGGTTCTTAAGATCCATAAAAACATGAAATTAAAGGAAATTATTCATCAAGACCACCATGTTATTTTTTTTTGAGGATATTGATTGTTGGTTTTATCTCTCGAGCTATGTGAAAATGCATGAAAGAGTGAGATGTTAGAGCATAATCCCTAATACATAAGTTTGATGATAATAAAAATTATATTACCTTCTCCCTAGCTTTCTTAAGAATCTCACCTAGCAAATGTTGTTCCAAACATTAATGCTTCAAAGAATATGTCTCATTGATCTTGGGCTTGGGATGAGGCAGAGGGAAAGAGAGCTATGGGGCATTTTCAAAATATTTGCATAGTATCATCACACTAATGTAAATGTTGTTAGAAACAAGAAGAAGAACTGTAGCATCTCGCAATAGAATGCATGAGAACCCCAACATCTCCTGGTTAGAACTATGCCTACATTGAAAACATACAAACGTAAAATCTAGTGTGGTTTTATCACCCTTCGTCCATATATATCAAATTCAAATCTCAAAAATAGCAACTAATCTAGAAAAGAAAATTTTGCATTTTTTCAAAAATTTATAAACTAAATATGTAATACGATGAAAGCAATATGCAAGTAGAGTAAAATGAAACATGAAATGCGGCGAAGTTATTATGAGCAAGCAAGATGTGGATGCATGGGAAAGGAAGATGACCTACCTACTTACCTTGGGCTTGTGGCCCTGAAGAATCAAGTCATGTAGATGTCAAGTGAAGGCATACATCCAGTGCAACCAACTGGTCATCTCATCAAGGTACCTTCCCATGTGCTTAATCATAAAAAATATCAAGGACAAGTTAAGCACATAATAATCATGAATATGAAGAAACATAAAATCAATCATAGGAAACAATTCAAAGAGATGGGTGGGAGGGAGGAAATCTCGCTGGAAAGAACGTCCACAAGCTCAATCAATCCACCTCAAAACGGGACTATCGCATGTAGGCGACGACTCATCTTCATCCTCATTCTCATAATCATTGCTCCCTGAAGATTGAGGAAATATGAGAGATCCCCAAAAGATCCCATGATTTCCTTGAGAAGGAGAGATGAGGTAAGGGACAAGCTCAGGTCTAGAGAAAGAATCCTTCCAAATACCGAAAATATGTTGCTTCATCACCTACAAATCCTTGCAAAAATCCCCTAGATGAAAATATTGTCACTCTGCAGTATGAATCTTTAACTGCTCTGGAATGGCCACGTACTGGTGTCCATCTAAATCTGAGGGTGAAGGTGACTGAAAGTTTTCATAGAAAAAATCTACATCCCTAAGAGGATATGCATCACAACCCCCAAAGGATGACTAAATATCACCATGAGTATGCTGCGACAAGTCATCTTCGAAAGGATGGAATAAGTCTGTAACCATATCATCATCGGGTTGCCAAACATCTGAATCATATACACACGAAGACTAGTCCTCTAAAATGACCACTCAACCCCTTTTGCTTGAAAGCTACCTTCAATGTCGTAAATGGGATCTCTATCAATAATTAAGTAACCCACATCCCATCTATGTCTCCCAAACTGTATGAAATCATCAATCTGTAGATCAACCATGTTGGAGAGGTCCTTCACAAAAGAATTTGAATCATTGGGACTAATTATTTCATCATCTTCATGTGCAGGAGAAAAGCAAGGTTGAACGATTTCAAGCGGGAGCATGGATACCAATGTCTCATTTTGCTCATTTGGATGTTTCACATCATCAGGGTCTTCTTTTGCTTGGCAACTTTCTTCATGGATCTATTCTTTAATCAAGTCTTCGTCATCTTCAATAAAATCAAAGCATTCATCATCCTAATCTTCATCTCTAACAAGTTTGCAAACTTCTTCAGGCATGAAGAGTGATTCATTATCATTTGGGAAGTTTTCTTGGTACCCATACTTCTCAGTCACATCGTCCTACAATGATTTTACTCCATAATATGCAATGGAAACATTCCATGCTACGTTTAGGGTGGGATTTTCCTCATAATTTTGGAGGATAGTGTCATACTCTTCTTCTCTCTGTTTACAGAACTTGACCATAAAGTATTTATCGGGACAAAGCTCTATCAGTTGTTCACAAAACTTGTAGTCTTCTTCTATGCTTTTTGTTGACCACCTATTCAACTAGGTGTCAATGTCATGTACCATGAAGACATTTACATTGTGCCATGACAAGTTTGAAGACCTGTGGCTCAGCAGGGCAATTCTGACCCCAAAACTTTGTTAGGATATTTAGACAATTAGGAGTTAGTTAAGATCTACTTGGTCTAATGTGTCGTTAGGTAAAAGTGTGTTTCTTTAGTATGCATTTGTAGTTAGGAAATACGACGGTTACGATATGTTCCCTACATAGAGTGATTTGACGGTTCGTGTTCTCCTCGATCTTAACAGCCATTGATTTGTGGCTTAACACCTGATTGGTTCATGATCTCTATTTAAAGAGCATGGAGGGTGTGTTGATCTTTGATATGGTTGTGTGAGTGGTTAATGAAGGTGTCTATTCTCTGTTGGAATACCTATGTTGTCAAACATGGCATCAGAGTTTGTTTGAAGACCCGCTCCTGTTGTAGATGGAGATCATGAAGCCGAGTTGCCTCATCTCCATTTTTTATCATTTTCATACATTTATGGGCTAAGAGGACTATTCCATTGTGTTTGGAGTGCTCATTTCAGTCAACAACACTTTTCATTTCACTCGAAAAGGTTTATGTTTGCCCAAGATACGACCATTTCAGTCAGATCAGAAGGTATAAAGCCTAAATACGCATTTTTTTAATTTTTTGCAGAGTATTGTTTTGGTTTTATTTCGGTTTATATTGTTTATTTCTGGGTTGCTACTCTTTTAGATCTGCGTATGCTTTTTTCCCCGCACCCTATGCGATCTCAAAAAATCAGAAACAGATAGGAAAAGGTGCATCTAACCCTTGTTGTCATCGAGAAGCGAAATTTTTTTTGGGTGTGAAAATAGTTTTGTTTTTAACACACTCTCCAAGGCCGCCAACAACAACAACAACAACAAAAATCATCTTGCTAAACAATATAATATGTTTTGTTAAACCATTTGGACAAAAGTTGCCTTATTAAGTAAGAGGTATTAAGTTCAAGTCTCTCTTTTTGTTACTTTTTTTTTAAAAGTTCATGCTCAAATTGTAAAGTGTATTTCACTTCAAGTATAAAAGTGAATCACTATAAGTAGCTTTAATATTTTATTTTAGAGTTATTTATTTTGCATACAACTTTTATTTTATAAAGTAACTTCATTATAAAAGTGATCCCCACTTCTCTTTATAAAAGTGGGTCACTTCATAATGCAACTTACACCACCACACGATCCTTTGCTTATCATTTATATTTATTTTTTAAAGGGCATAACTCTCACATCCGAAGTCTATTTTCAGTCCGCCTAATTTTTCGAGATCTTTCCATCCAGGTCATTAGTTTCAGTTTTTAAATCCACATTATCTGCACATTTAATATGGCTTCTACAAGTAATCTCTTGCTTACCAGCACCAACTACTTCTAATGGAAATCTCATATGGAGGATTTATTAAGAAGTAAAGACTTGTACCAGATTATCATGGGAAAGAACACATCACCCACTGATGTTCATAAGAAAGTCAAATGGGATAATAGGAATGACAAAGCACGTGGATTAATTAGAATGTCCATCTCTCCTGATTTAAGGTTCCACCTTCAATCAATTGATAAAATCAATGAAGCTTGGGAAAAGATTGAATCTGTGTTTGGTAAACACAATATTATTCGAGCACAATAGTCAGAAAATCAAGTATTGACTTTAAATTCAAATGATTTTTCTTGCATTGAAGACTATCTATCCAAGTTTAAAACACTCAGAATTTTATGTGAAGAATGTAAGATAAAGATAGAAGAAGATCGTTGCATCTATATTATTCTTTCTAAGCTAGGTAGTGCATATTTTGTGTTTGTATCTACCTTTTATGCCATGCAAGAGGCTCTAGGGACAACTTATAAAAAACCCAGTCTTGAGAACTTTTGTGATGCTTTGATTAGAGAGCAAGATAAGCTTGTACAACTTGGAGTGATCAGCACTGCAGGTACCTCCAACAAAGCCTTAGTCATCCATCGGAAAGATAAACCCAAGAATCCCAATAAGCAACATCCTCGCCACAACAACAAGCATACCCACTTGACCATGGTTGGGGGAATTAACGAGGTGCCCTAGCGAGATTGTATTCATAGGTTTTGGTTAGCCACCTAGGGGGATTTTGAAGAGTCATCGTCCGCTCCCATCATTATATCACTTTTACATCTTATCTCCCATTCATCTATCCCATTCACCTAGTCCCGACATTAGGATGACCTATTTATGGGGTTACACCTTATCCTATGGGAAGAAGGGGCTAAAGGCCCAGGGGGTAAAAGCAACTGGTAAGAGATAAAAGCCATAAAATAAAACCTAGAGATGCCTCGCCCAGGGATCCCCGAGAAGGAAATAAAAAGCCTCTCAATAAGAAACAAGAGGGACCCTAAGAAAATGTACAAAACAAGACCTAGCCAAGAGGATGGGGGGTCTCGTCACGAGCCAACCCATTATGTTCATAGGTACCTAGCAGTATGACATTGCCATTATCTGGTTACCACGCTAGGGCAGTGACCTTTGGTTGCATGTCCAAGGGAAAGGGGGTCTCATCACGAGCCAGCCTTATCATCTCTGTGAAAGTACTCGTGGGTAACACTGTCAGCTCTGGTCACCACGCCAAGGCAATGTCCTCTAGTTAGACCTTGAAATAAAAAAGAAAGAAAAAACAATAAATAAAAGAAAGAATAAAGGCAATAAAGGGCTTGGAAAAATTACATCCATGACAGGTACAACTCGCCTCCTACAAAGGCACCCACGGATAATATTCACCCCTATCTTTCACTATGTCTGGATATCCTTAAACCACACCACCTCGTATTACATGGCTTGGATGATATCCTTTGGGAACTTTCCCTTTCGTATGGATGCTGGCCCAATAGGACACTTTGTCTTTTTCTTCATCTTTGTATAGTAGGTCATTGTAATGTCTTTGAGCTATTAGATGATATGCTAGGGGTTTTATGCATGCATTTGATAAAATTAATGATGAAATATGATTGACATTGCTATGATCCCGAGGACTAATGAGCCCATGGAGGGCGAAGTTTTTGATGTGCAGGACCATGCCCGACGGACAGGTACCAAGTGGATTGGTACACATGGGGAGGTGATTAGTTTGGACCTCCATGGGGCTGAGGAGCCCATCAGATGGTTGCTAGGACCTCATTAGGGGCAAAGACAGGACAGTGATTGGTCGAGCCTTTGCACGAGAGAAGAAGAAGGACATTTTCATCCAGGATGCCTTGGCTGAGCCCAGCCCTAGGGGGTTGACCCACTGCAGGTGGAACGTGTCCCTCTGTTGACCCAGGACATCCTCCAGAGATCCTAGACGTCACCTCCAGCGCTTGGCAGCTTTACAGGGCAGTTTGGCACGTGTGGCAGAGTTTGGAGGCCTAGAGAGGGCCAACGTTTGTCTTCTAGTGCTGATATTTGCCCTAAAAAGGGCCAATGTCTCCCTCAAAGGGGCTAGACATCTTGCATACTGCTCATTTAGGGTTTTCTTTAGGCAGTTTAATGTAAAACAATATGATTTTTAGTTATTAGCCTTGTCGGTTGTTTTAATGACCTAATTTTTAATTAAAGGTCATTGGATGATATAAATTGAGGATGTTTTCCCTCATTTTGACATAACACAATTCACTCACACTTGTGAGGTCTGATTTTTGTGCCCTTCCTGGGTATATTTTCGGCACAAGTGAGGCGCACTTGCTATTGGAAGGATTTTTTTGGCATTTTATGGCATTTCTCTCAAGGAAGGTTTACAACTAGGGTTTGCTTATGCTTTTCTTCATGACATGTAAGTAAATTTTCTTGCAAAACTTCTTAAATGAATGGTTGTAGGTGTAATGTCTTGCATTTACTTATAATATTGTTGATTTAAAACCCTAGGTAACAAGCACACAAGTAGGTCATTGTTACATGTCCCCTTGGAGAGAAAGATTTTTAGCCATTGAAGAAAAGAGATAGAGCCTAGCCTTTCCTACACTTGTCTTGCTTCTTCCCTTTGAGCTAGCGTTGAAGTTATAGGTTGAAAGAAGGTGACGTCCTAGGCCTAGGGTATCTACACCTAGGGTTTTCATCTTTTAGGATTTGAAAGCCTTGTCTTTACAACACTTTCGCCCTTAGACTTGTTCTTTAGGCTCGTTGTTTTGCCAAGTTGATTTAGAGAAGGAGGAAAGAGCACGAGGCATTGCTTAAGAAACACCGAAGTGAGCCTCTTTCCCCTAGGGTTTTGATTCTAGGGCCCTTCCTTTGCAACACCATAGAACCCTACTTTCTAGTCTTTAAGTCATCGTCCTTCCAAAATCTTGTGCCCTTTACTTATCTGACTCCATATACCCTAAGGCACTGATACTTGATCTCCAACGTTGAAGTTTTAGTGTACAAAACTACTTTCAAAACTTTAAATTTTCAAACCCTGACTAACAAACTAACCTATTTAGGGTTTACGTCACAGTTGGATATTTCATCTTGACACAACAAAAGTTGGATATAAGCAATTAATGATGATTTTAAGCATTTATTGAGTAAATTGTTGATTGGACATATTGTTGGCTTAGTCATCTCCTTAGATATTGATGAATTGACGATCTTTCATAGCTAATTGACAAAACGTTGAATTCATTTTACATCTATTACAATACATTGCTTATTAATAATATCAGATAGTCAATGAAGTACTAACCCTTTGAGTTATAGCCTACAAATATATATATTGTGTTGTTGTTGTCTTGTTCCGGGCAGGTGTTTTCAATAAGGCATAAACTTCTTTTATTGGCTGATTAGTCGGACTGTTTGACATTGGTGGTAACCTGTGAGGAGGGAACTCTAAGACTTGACCTTATATCTTCTGCCTCTTCAAACCCCAGGTTACCGGGGATGTCTCCTTTGGGCTAACCTCCCTAAACAGAAAAAACTTCCCCATCGTGGTGACATTGGGTGGGGAAGGTTCTTGTTACGCCAGTTTGATCTTTATCCTTTAGCCTATGACCTAAACTACAAATTGTGTGATAACAAGTCCCAAACCCACTTAGATGGTTTCCGCTCCTAATGGTGACAAAGGAGCAAAATATAAAAGTAAGAAGATTGACAAACATTGCAACTTTTGTGATAAAGATGGTCACGATGAGTCCAAATGTTTCAAGAAGATGTCATCTTTGAAAGCATCGATGAAAAAGCACAACATCAATATTGATTCTACTTCTTCTTCTTCTTCTCATGGACATGTACTTCTTCTTTTGGTTTCTCCTTCAATACCACTTCTACTTCTTCTTCTGATGAGTGGCTTATTGATTCTGGAGCATCTTATCATATGGCTAAGGATAGAGACATATTTTCTTCTCTAAATGAATGTAACACCAAGAAAATATTTGTTGGTGATGATAGATCTCTTAGTGTTGAAGGATCTGAAACAGTTCAAGTAGAAAACAGTCATTTCAATGATGTATTATGTGTTCCAAGTCTTTCTTGTAACCTTCTATCAGTATATCAAATCATTCATTCAAGTGAAGGTAAAATCGTAGAGTTTTCACCTCACCAAGTTGTAATCAATGATCTAAAATATCCTAAGCATGTTATTGCAACTAGAATTGTTGATGATATTACCAGGTTGTACAAATTTGAAAACTTTGGGTCATCATCTTTTTCATCAGTTTTTGTTTCTCATAGCAATGACTTGAGCAAACTTTGGCATGAGCGGTTTGGTCATCTAAACTATCACTCATTGCAACAACTATGTAATCAACAAATGGTGATTGGTCTTCCTCTTGTTTCATGCAGATATGGTGTTTGTGTTGGTTGTGTTCTTGGCAAACATCATCGGGACAATTTTGAAAAACGTGCCTCTTGGCACGCCTCATGCCCTTTGTAGCTTGTTCACAATGATTTGTGTGGTCCACTTTCTTCTCCTTCTTTTTCTAGGTGCAAGTATTTCTTAACTTTCATTGATGACTTTTCCAGACGTACTTGGGTTTACTTCTTAAAACTTAAGAGCGAAGTTTTTGACAAGTTTTTGGCCTACAAGGCCCTTGTAGAAAAGCAATCTGGACATCAAATTCAAAAGTTAAGAACAGATAATGGAGGCGAATATGTGAACAATAATGTTACAAGTTACTACACTGCACAAGGCATCCAAATGCAACACATTGTTCCATATACACCACAATAAAATGGTGTTGCCGAGAGAAAGAACCGCACATTAAAAGAAATGGTTAATTGTATGATCCAATCTAAGGGATTATGTCTAAAGTATTGGGCAAAAGCAATCAACTATGCAAATTACATTCTTGGTGAGAAAAGGAAAAGGAAAACATTGCAGCCTAAAAGTGAGAAGTGTATATTTGTTGGTTATTCTAAAGATGTCAAAGGTTATAGACTTCTTCAACTACATTGTAATGAAATTATTATTAGAAGAGATGTTAAATTTGATCAAAATATCTTGGCTTGCGAGCCTAATTCGAAGATTGTGCCTTCTTCGACCTGCAAGCCATCTTCGGCGTTTGTGCCTTCTTTTGTTCCTATTTTGGTTTCTTCTTCATATGATTACAGTGAGGATGAAAATCCACCTACGCCTTCTCACCTTCCTCCAGATGAGTCCTTTGAACCTGAACCAACACCAGCTCCACCGCTTCCTAGATGGGTCCGTTCAACACGAGAAGCAGTTGGTGATCTTGTCGGTGATCCTTTAGATCAGTGTCAGACACATTCACCGTGTTTATTTTTCAATAAGCTAGGCTTAAGCATGAAGTTCATTCCACTTTAGCATTTTACTTACACCATAAACAATTTGTTGTAGAAACCAAGATCACAAGAAGAAACACCATGCACAAGTACACAAGAAGTGTCCTGGGAAACCCTTCTCAACAAGGGAAGAAAACCTAGCCAATCCTTTTCTATATTCTTCAAGAGAAATACCTACACCACCATAAACACCTAGCACACAAAAGGGTGCTTGCAAACCTTAGAAACCTAGTGCCCTGGAGATGTGCACACTTTTCCCAAGGACAAGTGTTTGCTGAAATTTCCAAACTCACACTTATGATATGATTCCTCAATGGGGAATTTACCTTTACTTATATTAGACTGAACCTGTCAACAAAAGTGTCTATTGGAACAACAGGTCCGATCTCAATAACTTATAATATAATTAATAATTGCCATATTAATTATCTTTTACAGTAATTATATTCTACATTAAGGTGGGGATGACCTGTACCCTTTACATTACAAATAGCGTTACAGGTAAGTTTGAATCTTGAACAATATAGCAAAGGATATCATACACCTACTAGTGCTAAGCCACTAGGGGCACATCCACATGGATGTCCACATCTCTATCTCATTATGTCTCACATGAGAACCACACTCACTAGTGCTTAGCCAATAGGATCACTTTCATCTTTGCTCATCCATAGGCATGTCCAACTCAACAGATCTTTTTTCCCACTGCATTACACAGGAGAGTCATATGGAGTTCATCATCTCAACTCTCTACTTAGAGGAGGCTAATACATCATTTCATCTTTGTCTCATAACGATGCACCCAACTAATGTGTTTTCACATGTTCACATGTGCTCAACCATAGGCACATCCAACTTAACAGATCTTCTTCCTCACTGTGTTACACAGGAGAATCATCTGGAGTTCATCTCAACTCTCTGTTGGATTACTGAGAGGGGGGTGAATCAGTAATAGAGCAATTGAATCATTGTTAACCATATAATCCAAGTGTTATATCAATGAAGCATTATCATCCAATAACTGCAGAGTAAATAAGCAATGAACAAATGAACAAACATACACATACACAGTACACCAGTGTTTTACGTGGAAACTCAAATCGGGAGAAAACAACAAAATGTTTTTTCTTATATGTCTTGAAGAATTACATTCATTGGAAGCACCAACTTCCTTTGTTTTCTAGCTGCAACTGGAAGGATACTCCAACCCCCTATATTCTCAGGCTACAACCTGAGGGAAGCTCCAACTCCCCAATTCTCTAGCTACAACCAGATGGAGGCTACAACCCCCTATGTTCTTCGACTACAACCGAAAGGTGGCTACAACCACCTGTCCTTGCCCCGTCCTACCACCGTGAAGTAGAAGTAGAATGATGGAACCACTGTCAACCTGTCACTGTGAGATATACCATTGTAAACCTATACGAATAAATTTGAACCATGCATCAACCTGTACCTCAACCTGTAATCAACATGTACCATAAACAAGTGCATCAACCATGCACCAACCTGTACCAAATAACCTGTAATCAACCTGTACCATAAACAAGTGCATCCAACCATGTACCAAGTATGTACCAATCATGTGTCAACTACTCATCAACTATGACTCATCAATATGTACCAACATCATCAACTATACACCTCATGTATGTGCCAACTCATCAACTACTTGTCTCAACCATGGACTCAACATGTACCTCAACCAAAAGCCCTCATCAATTTCATCATCCAAATATGATTTGTAGCTTTGTAATAGACCTAGTGTATATGATCACATTCCTACAAACCTTCATAACTTTGACAACAAGAGACTAGCATTTTCATCAAACTTTTCTTTAGTCTCACATGCCTAGTTTTGGATTAGTCAACAACCCTAACTTGAAGTAATCATAACTTTGTACCTATAATGTATAAAGATATGAAACTGATACATAATGTTCTTCAATGTGTTTTATGCAATTCATCTAGGTGTCACTACTTGGAACCTCTCAGAAAAGGAGTTATATAAAAAATGGCACACCTTGTTGAATTCTGGCTTATTCTAGAGAGCAACATTGTAGAGCGTGCCCCGCATGGAATATTTGTTGAATTAATCTAAAACTATTACAAAGCATACTACATATTGTAACCTAACCAACACATTTTGTTTCATTGAATTTGGATCTGTTATGAAGAATTTATGACGTTTTTACCGTAAACACCTGTTTTTGACTAGTTTCAGGACTAACAACAAACCCTATTTTCCACAGAGTGTAACTCCAAAAAAAAAATGACCCACAAGTTGATTTTTTTACCACGGATACTTGGATATGTTTTCTCAATGGCATATAAATTTCATGATCTGAATCATTATAGAAAAAAATTTATAGCGAAAATGGTGAGATGACCTGTAAATAACATACCTTAGAACACACCATTAAAAGAATTTATCCTTCCTTGCATTTCGGCCTTCTTTTCTTCACCTTCCCTCATAATTTCGGCTTAGATATCCTTGGTTACCTCAGACACCTATATATATTCAATATGCTCAAGTGTGATTAAAATGAGAGAGACTTGCCTCTTATTTATACTCTCCAAGTAGCTTCCTTAAAAACATCTTCTAGGTCACTTGGCCCCACTTT
>ML781493.1:62349-122532 GCA_009831015.1 Picea engelmannii
AAGGCCCAGGGGGTAAAAGCAGCTGGTAAAAGATAAAAGCCATAGGAAATAAAACCTAGAGATGCTTCACCCATGGGATCCCCGAGAAGGCAATAAAAAGCCTCTCGATAAGAAACTAAGGGACCCTAAGAAAAATGATAAAAAACAAGACCTAACCAAGAGGATGGGAGGTCTCATCACGAGCTGGCCCATTATGTTCATAGGTATCCAACGGTATGACATTGCCACTATCTGGTCACCAAGCCAGGGCAATGACCTTTGGTTGCATGGCCAAAGGAAAGGGGGTCTCATCACGAGCCAACCTTATCATTTCTGCCAAGATACCAGTGGGTAACGCTGTCAGCTCTAGCCACCAAGCCAAGGCAGTGTCCTCTGGTCAGACCTTGAAGTAAAAAAGAAATAAAAGCAATAAAAGAAAAATAAAGGCAAAAAGGGCTTGGAAAAAATGCATCCATGATGGGTATAGCTCGCCTCCTACAAAGGCACCCACAGACAACACCTGCCCTTGGTCTTACTATGACTAGACATCCCTAAAAACCATATCACCTCATAAAACACGGCTTGAATGATCTTCTAAGGAAACTTTCCATCTCTTGTGGGTATTAGCCCAATAGGTTGTTCTATCGGTTTCCTTAGCTTTGTATAGTAGATCTGTGTAATATCTTTGAGCTCTTAGATGATATGTTAGGGATTTCATGCATATATTTGATAAATTTAATGATGAAATATGATTTACATTGCTATGATCTCTAGGACTGATGAGCCCATGGAGGGCGTAGTCTTTGATGTGCAGGACCATGTCCGGCGGACAGGTACCAGAGGACTAGTATAGATGGGGAGATGATTAGCTCGGACCTCCATGGGGCTGAAGAGCCCATCAGATGGTTGCTAGGATGGCAGAGGTAGGACAACGTCATGATGATCCCTTGCATGAAGAAGACAGAAGGACACCTTCACCGGGACCACTTTGGCAGAGATTGACCTAGGGGGGATCACCCCTTGCAAATGAGATGATGGCTTTGATGGACAGGATGCCACCCAGGGTAAGCTGGACATTTTCTGGAGGATGTGGCAGTGTGCTTGGACCATTTGGCATGTGTGGCAGCTTGCAGGAGCCCTAGAAGGGCCAACGTTTTGCCTATTGGATGCTGATCTTGCCCAAAAGGGGCCAACGTCTCCCTTAGAGGGGCCTGACATCTCCATTTTTAGCTCATAATTTGACATTTTAGCATTCAATGTGACAAATAATGTAATAATGTTAAGTCAGCCTTGTCGGCTGTTTTTAATGACCTATTTTGTAATTAAAGGTCATTTGGATCATATAAATTGAGGACGTTGAGCCTCATTTTTGATAGAACACAACTCACTCTCTTGTGAGAGAGCTCTTTTTAGTCCTTTGTCTTGTTATTGGCTCTTGGAGTTGAGGCGCTACACTTGGAAGGATTATCTTTGGCATGTGTATGGTGTTTTTATCATTGGAAGGTGTTACAACTAGGGTTTGATAAGCTCTTCATGAATTTGTATGTGTTTTTCTCATACAAAACTTCTTGATTGAATGGTTGTAGTTTAAAATTCTTACATGTATATTTGCATTGCTATTATTATGCTTAATCATTGAAACCCTAGGGAGCAAGCACACAAGTAGGTTCTTGCTTTATGTCCCCATGATAAAAACTTGTTTAGCCATTTGATTTAGAAGAATATAGGCTAGCCATTGCTACACTAGTTCTTCTTTTTCTGAGTTAGATTTGGAATATAAGTTGAAGAAGGAAGACGTCCTAGGCCTAATTAAGTTTACACCTAGGGTTTTGACCTTTTAGGGTTTGAAGAGCCTTGGCTCTACAACACTTTTCAGCCCTAGATTTATATTCTAAAGCTAGTCGTTTTTGCTAAAGAGTCTTAAGGAAAGAGGGAGGAACATGAGGCCTAGCTTAAGCTACACCGGAATGAGCCTCCTCCCCTTAGGGTTTTGACTTGGTGGCCCTGCCATTGCAACACCATTAAGCCTAACTCTCTCGTCCTTAGGTTTAAATCTTTCCAAGCCTTTTAGCCTCTCTCTTTGACTCCATTTACCCAAGGCACTAGTCTAAAATTGCAACGTTGATTCTATAGTGTAAAACAACCTTTTCCAAAACTCTTGAATTGAAACCCTGACTAACCCTAGCGTCATACTAACCCTAGACTTTGATGACGTCTTGCCTATTTGTAACTCTTGACTAGTATAAAAGTTGTGGTTGAGTCATCTATTGATAGACATACAAGTGTTGAGTAATTTCATTGGCCTAATTAGCAAAACGTCCACTTTATTGTCTAGCTAACTTAACCTAGATTAGGGTTGACGTCACCCTTGTAGCATAGTGACACAGCAACAACAATATATATGTATGAGCACTTTTAATGCGTTGTGATAACATAAGGATTGATTTTATACATTGAATGCAAGTACCATTTTGTATTTATTGAAGAAGTAATATTATAAGCCATTGTCTTTATTAGCAATCATTGACTTTGTCAATAATTACATGTCATTGTTGCTCATATATATTGAAGATAGTCATTAGCAATTGAAGTACTAACCACTGTCTGCACGTTTTAGTTTTATTTGCCTTGTCTCGCAAACAGGTGCCCTTTTCAGTGGAATACCTTCATCTTTGACTATCTCTTTTGGCAGTAATCTTTGAAAGGAAACCTTCATCTTGATCCTTTAAACCTTGAGACCTTTTAGAACCCCAGATTACTAGGGACGTCTCCCTTGGGAATAGCCACCCTGAATAGAAAGAGCTCCCCATCGAGGTGACAGTGGGTGGGGAAGCTCCTGTTACGCCAGTTTGACTCTTGCCTTCAAGCTACTAAACCTTTCCTACAAACTGAGCGATAACAGGAGGCATGTGGGAAGAGTGAAATGTTGCCTCCTTATGGACCACCATTGAGTTATTTCATGGTATGGTTTTCCTTCAATAATGGTGATGAGTTATTTCAAGGCATGGTTTTCCTTCAATAACAGTGATGAGTCAATGTGAATTCACATATAACATGACAGATAGTTATCCTCGGTACTAATTGACAACTAGTTATAACATGGTTTGTCATTTCACCAAAAAAAAACCCTTGATTTATTAGAGAGGTTAACACAACTATTAAGTTTTTTAATTTAAATAAAAAAAACATTTTATTTTTATTTTTAAATGGTATATATAAATCAAATCTTAATTTATTAGAAAGGTTGATATGACTTGGGTTGAGTGATAAGAATGCATTTTTGTTGTAATATGTTCTACTTAAATGACACGTTGAAAGGGGATTTTAATTTATAAGTAAAGATGTTGTATTCTTTAGTTATCTATTAAAGTTTCATTTTTAAGAATAAGATTGCCCATTTGAATGCCATGTTGAACTAAATCCTTATTCACAAGTGAGGTTGAGCTAGTGTTGAACTTTCTATTAATATTTCATTCTATTTTGGTTTATCCCACCAAAATCTTAAATCCTTATTCACAAGTAAAGTTGACCTTATTCACAAATAAAGTTGACCTAATGTTGAATTTTCCATTAATATTTCATTCTCATTTTGATTTATCCACCCAAAATATTATGTTAAAAAATAAATAATTAGCCTTTACATATGAAACATGACATGTAAATCAAAGAAAGTCCATATTATGTAATGGAACTTGTTCTCAAATAAAATGTGATGCACTTATGTGAGACTTAAAAAAAAAAACATATAATAAACTCAATTACCACAACATCTTTATTTCAATATTTTTTTATAATAATAATACAAATAATAATACAAAATTTCTTGTAAATGAAGACTTAAAACATCAAACTCTAGTTCATGAATTTTCCATGACAAAGTGAAGGAAGCGAAGAGCATGGATATATCATATACCATTATCTAATCAATTTAGTGTATGATATATTAGTGGTGTTTAAACCTTACTTGATATATGAACTAGATGAAACAAATACTAAAACATATAAGATTTAAAATTATTGAATTTCCAAATATCTCAATCTCCATGCTAACAATATTGGATCTAATAAGATGTTTGAAAAAGAAAAAAGTCCTTAAATAAAGACAAGGCTAAAGCATTCACATAGAAGCTTAAGAAGTATGTCAAGGATCAAACTAAGGAGTTGGATAGAGAGATTGGGTGTCTTTGAGAAAGACACGACCACTTAGAAGATAGTTATTTTTTAAAGTCAAACTTGTGCAACAATTTCCTATTAGTAATTGAAAGCAAATCATGAAGACACGATCACTTAGAAGATAGTTACTTTTTTAATTCGAATTTATGCAACAATTTTTTTTTGGTAATTGAAAGCAAACCATGAATATTGTTATCGCACAATTTGTACTTGTCCAAGCTCAAGACAAGTAAATCAAATTAATGTAACTACATGATAACCCACCATTGTCAGTTATTTTTTGTAGCTTTGAGCAGGTATTCTCACATGACCCTAGGTGTTGGGCATGTGGGAATCGTCATGAGCACCACATCACACTTTCAGTTTGGTAAAAATCCCCTTGGATTTGAGTGGGTATTTCATGGGTTTGGCGATGGGCTTTGTGGGCTTGTGTTGGGGCTTCACACCTGTTGGAGTCCTATAACCATAGGTAACCTGTTTCTTCAGTTGCTATTTGGCGTTGCCCCTATGATGAAGACATTTGGCTTGCTGAGCTCGGTTGATTCCGTTTTCCCCTCCATCTGTTTCACCCGATCCTTCATCACCATCCCCGATCCTTTGTCACCTTGCTATACCCTTCATTCCCTCATCCTTCACTTCTGCACCCCTTCGCCTCTCATCCATGCATAAACAAACTTAGGATAATAAAATATTGGTTAGTTTAATAAAGTAACTGATAATAAATAAATGATTAGATTAATTAATAATATTAGTAGTTAATAAATAGGTTAATAAAGTTAGTATAATTAGGCTAATAAACTAAGTTAATCTTATCAGTGATTAATTAATTATTAATTAATAAATTAACGATTGATAATTAAGTTATTTTTTAGCATTTATGTTAGAATTAACATTAACTAAAAAAAATTAAATAAAACAAAAATAAAAACAATTAAAAAATATAATACAAATAAAACATAAAACAAATAATATAAAAAACATGTATTAAAATATATAATAAAAACATATATTAATTAAATAAAACATATAACAAAAAACACATAAATATAAAACAAATTATAAAATATATAAATAAAACAAAACGTAATAAAACAAACAGGTAAACAAAAAATCAAAACAAAAAATACTAAAAAACAAAAAGCAAAAATAAAATAAAACTTATCCTAAGTCTAAGCACTCATGCTCACACACTCCTCGTACATATCGGACCCCTCTCATGTCCCATCCATACCAAGGGGTTTGATAAGTGGTATTGGGAGGGAAACTTGTCACCTCCTGGGGAAATTGGACCCCCCTCCCAATACCACTTACCACTTCAGGGGGGTCCGATATACAACTTACTTTTTCAAAATTGCCCTCCTCCAATTTATCAAAACTGCTCGTTTTTTGCTTGTTTGACTAGTCGATTTCCGGGAAGGATTCCGGGCAAACAAAGATGGATTTTTAAAATTTGAGAGGTGTTTTTGTTCAACACGGGCTGAAGAACAAAAACCTCTCTCATTGTTTTCACAGGTGCCACCAGCTGGGAGAATCGAAACCATCTTTCAACCTCATTTTTTCAGTTTTGCATTTTTCCTGTTTCAATCCTGATTTTGCGGGAGCTGTTTCAGTGAGATGGAGACAAAATTGGAGAAACTGAAGGAGGGTTTTGTCTAGCACATTCTCATCTACAATAACCTCTTTCAGTTTTTACACAGGTGTCACCATTGAGGAGAAACAGAGGTCCGAGTTGACCCCTTTTTTTTCAGTAGTTCCACCCATCTTTTATGGCGGATAGTTCCAGATTTTTGGGGATTTGTTACTATTTTCGACCGAGGTGGTTGAATTCGACTTCCTAAAGTTTGAGGGGTGATATCTCCTATTTATTGATGTAATTTTAATGTAAAAGGGTTGATACATAATCCCAAGTAAGCTTGTAATCTGTAAATTTTGAAGAGAGCCACTAGAAATAATGGACTTTTCACAGGATTCTTGCGTGTCGACATTGGTGAAGTTTTTCTTTCCTCGTTGAATGTGTTTCTACTTAGTTATCATTATGTTTTCTTCCTCTAATTTTTAAAAGGAGGTTTAGCGCATAATTTATCTTTTATACTCTATGTCGAGCTTTTAAAAATCTTGAAGTTTTCTTCCAATATTACAATGGTGAAATTCTTAAATGCTTTGTTATTGTGATTGATCATCTCCTGTGCTTCTGTTGTACACCACTTTACTTTAAAAAGATCCAACATTTGCATTAACTCACCTCGTGGAAATACCTCATAGTCTGCATTTGATTTCAAACTTGTCACAGACCCCATAGCCCAATGGAAGCGTAAGCATACTTCAACCATTTTTATAAAAAACAAAACAATACATTCACACCTTTTTAACTAGCCTAAGATCCACGTTCAAACAAATCTAAAACTGACAGAGAGATTACAAAGTGCTAACAAAATGGCGACTCCACTGGATGAAGAACTTTAAGCATGACAAGATTCTATGGAAAGGTCAGGTATACATGTTGGAATTTTATTCAAGAAATAATTCGCTTTATTTTTAATTATTTCTTTCCTTTTCCTAATCCTCATCAAGACCATATTGCTCAAATCCTTATTAATCATGTCCAACCTGATGAGCCTAAAAGGACTAAGCCTGATTTTACATCCCCTGTACATACTCCTACCACTGTAAATATTCCAGACAGATACAAGCCTCTTGTCTTACCTCCCATACTCCATGATTTCCTTGCCAACTACTTTCAATATCTTCCCAGATTTGACGGAGAGTATGGCTACACCACTGCTGAAAAACACATTCAAGGTTTTGAAAATTATCTTGACCTTTTTGAGGTGGAAAAAAGTGATGTTAGTATTATGATTTTTGCTTTATCTTTGCAAAGTAGAGCTAAGAGATGGTATAAATATCTACACGCTGCAAGCATTAGTGATCTAGATTAGTTTGTGAAAGTTTCTTGGATCAATGGGTGATCAAGAGGAATCCCTTCCTCATTTTGGAAGAATATAATCACTTGAAGAGACATCCAGGAGAGACAGTGCAACACTTTTCATCTAGATTCAATTGAGTTTACAATTCCATGCTTGTTGATATAAGACCACCTCCTGGTTCAACTCTTTTACGCTACCCAGATTCCTTTGATCCAGAGATGGCATTTCAGTTGAGAAAAAGGAACACTACTACACTTAAGGAGATGCAGGGCAATGCAATTAGTGTGGAAGCTAATTTGCTGATCAAAAGGTCAAAGTTGGAGGCCGAAGACAAAAAGAACAAAGAAAAGGAGCAGCTGAAATCTTCAGAAGCTAAGCTGGACATTCTAGCAAAAACCATGGAAGAAATGTTACACAGGATTAGCATAAGAGAAAAACTTGATGTTCAAAGGCATCATGTCCCATTGATCTCATAGAAAGAAAGAGTCATTGTCCCCAAACATGTTGCAGCTCAACCTTGGTATCAGGGATTGGAAAACGATCATTTCATGTATTCGATTCACGACATAGTCAAAGATGAAACTCCATCTCAATTTGCAAAGGGACAACCAGTTGATATGATGTGCATGTTTGATGACATTTCTTTTGTGGATAATCTACCCAAGTATGATCAATATGATGATGATTATGTGGCTGAAATAGGTGTTGACTGTTCAAAGCAATCAACATGATATTGTTGGGAGGAAGAAGCTCAATTACAGATTAAATATGACAATCAACCTTTACACAACAATCATGACAACGATGAGGAAAATGCAGAAAATTTCAGAGTAACGGAACAATATTTAACCTTGTATTTATTTTCTTTTAAATTTTTGAGAGAAAATTGTAAGCAAGTTGTCAAAAATAAAGATGAAGAATGTTCTGATCACTCAGCGGAAGATGTCATTGAGGATATGGAAGTTGTTCTAGACCCATAATTGCAGCCCTTGAGCTACATTGATTTTCAATTTCCAAGTGAAATCTTAGAGCCCAAGACAGAGTATGAGTTAACCCAAAATAAGTCTGTACCATTGAGCTTTAATTCATTCCAATTTTTGAAGAAAATTTTTAATCATGTCATGGAGGATAAGCACACAGAAGATCAGGAATTTTCAATGGGACCAATGCAACGAATCTCTCAGTTCTTACAAGATCCAGTAGTTGATTTCTTGGACGACTTGTGTTGTCAAAGTCATGGTTCATCGGCCAACTATGAACTTAAAAGAGGTTATGATATAGACATGATTAGGTAGTCTCTTTCATGGTCAACTTCAACAGGATTCACATTCCAAAATTCAGCAGAAAATTTGCGGCCATATCAGAAATTGCATGAGGATGTAAATAACATAGATACAGTGCCATATCTTGTTGCTAACTTGGCTAAATTTAAAAATCCAGGAACAAGTCAGTTCTACTTTGATCCTATAGTTACCTATATGGAGAAATTTTTCACTACATAGCCCCAATCTATGTCTGGCATTTCTTTTGTTTTTCAGAATTGTCGAGGTCTCTGTCATAAAGATCATACTGGAAATCGATCATTAACGCCTTTGCAGGCTCTAGTTTTGATGCTTATTGAAAACATTGAAAAAACAAAGTTATTGGATCGACTATTGGATTGGACTCATTGGCATTTTCCCATTACCTAATTGAGCAGTGATTGTAGTAGATTAGGATAGGAGAGTGTGAATAAGCTCAACATTTCGAGCATCTTTTTTTTAGCAGTGTTAATTTTTGATATGGTTTCAGTTGAAAGATCAAAACAAGTACATGTTGTAGAGTAAGATTTTGGGATCAACCCAATGAATAAAGCACCGGTCTGCATGTTCAAAGTTCAGTGGTTCTTGACACCTCCTGAAAGAGCTGCCATCCCCAAGTGGAGCCTATGTTGGGGTCCTATAACCATATGTAACCTGATTCTTCAGTTGTTATTTGGCGTTGCCCCGTGATGAAGACATCTGGCTTGCTGAGCTCGGTCGATTCCCCTTTCCCCTCCATCTGTTTCACCCGATCCTTCATCAACCTACCCGATCCTTTGTCACCTTGTTGCGCCCTTCATTCCCTCATCCTTCACTTTTGCACCCCTTCGCCACTCATCCCTGCATAAACAAACTTAGATAATAAAATATTGGTTAGTTTAATAAGGTAATTGATAATAAATAAAGGATTAGATTAATTAATAATGTTAGTAGTTAGTAAACAGGTTAATAAAGTTAGTGTAATTAGACTAATAAGCTAGGTTAGTCTTGTCAGTGATAATTAATTATTAATTAATAAATTCATGATTGATAATTAAGTTACTTTGTTAGCATTTAGGTTAGAATTAACATTAACTAAAAAATTAAATAAAACAAAAAGAAAAACAATTAAAAAATATAATACAAATAAAACATAAAACAAATAATATAAAAAACATGTATTAAAATATATAATAAAAACATATATTAATTAAATAAAACATATAACAAAAAACACATAAATATAAAACAAATTATAAAATATATAAATAAAACAAACACGTAAACAAAAAATCAAAACAAAAAGAAAAAAAAAAAAAAAACTTATCCTAAGTCTAAACACTCATGCTCACACACTCCCCGTACATATTAGAGCCCCCCTCACGTCCCATCCATACCAAGGGGGTCCGATAAGTGGTATTGGGAGGGACACTTGTCACCTCCTGGTGAAATTGGACCCCCTCTCCCAATACCACTTACCACCTCAGGGGGGGTCCGATATACCGCTTACCTCTCCAAAATCGCTCTCCCGAATTTCTCAAAACGCCTGTTTTTTGCCTGTTTGACCAGTCGACTTCCGGGAAGGATTTTGGGCAAACAGAGATGGATTTTTAAAATCCGAGAGAGGTTTTTGTTCAGCACGGGCTGAAGAAACAAAATGTCTCTCAATTTTTTCACAGGTGCCACCAGATGGGAGAATCAAAACCATCTTTCAGCCTCATTTTTTCGGTTTTGCGTTTTTCCTGTTTCAGTGCTGATTTTGTGGGAGTTGTTTCGGTGAGATGGAGACAAAATTGGAGAAGCCGAAGGAGGGTTTTGTCCAGAACATTCTCATATACATTAACCTCCTTCATCTTTTACATATGTGTCACCGTTGAGGAGAAACAAAGGTCTGAGTTGACCCCTTTTTTTCAGCAGTTCTGCCCATCTTTCATGGCGGATGGTTCCAAATTTTTGGGGATTTGTTGCTATTTTCGGTCGAGGTGGTTGAATCCGACTTCCTAATGCTTGAGGGGTGATCTCTCATATTTATTGATGTAATTTTAATGTAAAAGGGTTGATCCATACGCCCAAGTAAGCTTGTAATCTGTAAATTTTGAAGAGAGCCACCAAAAATAATGGACTTTTCACATGATTCTTGCGTGTCGACATTGGTAAAGTTTTTCTTTCCTCGTTGAATGCGTTTCTACTCAGTTATCATTATGTTTTCTTCCTCTGATTTTTAAAAGGAGTTTTAGCGTAGAATTTATCTCAGATACTCTGTGTCGAGATTTTAAAAATCTTGATGTTTTCTTCCAATATTACAATGATGAAATTCTTAAATGCTTTGTTATTGTGATTGATCATATCCTGTGCTTCTGTTGTACACCACTTTAATTTAAAAAGATCCAACCTTTGCATTAACTCACCCTGTGGAAATACCTCATAGTTTGCGTTTGATTTCAAACTTGTCACAGACCCCATATCCCAATGGAAGCGTAAGCATACTTCAACCATTTTTATCGAAAACAAAACAATACACTCACACCTTTTTAACTAGCCTAAGATCCACGTTCAAACAAATCTAAATCTGGCAGAGATATCCCTCTCTGAGTCTTGGAGGACTGGATCCTTGACTCCAAGCAGTTTTGATGTTGCCTTTGTGACTGCCTCCACAGCCTTGGGCAAATTACAGAGTGCTAACAACACCCACAAGGAAAGCCTAATTTGATGTTTACTTGTGGAGAGGCTTCTATGGTGATCCCTAAAAATTGAATATAAAGGAGAGAAGTCATTGTGACATTTCATATCATGTAGTGTGTGTGGAGACATGATGGAGCTAGCATAAGTTAGTCTGACTCTTTGCTAGGAGGATTAGTGATCTCAACAAAGGGAAAGTCCGGAAAGTGGCGAATTTGGCCCTGAACAGAGAAGCGAAGAACGTCGCATGTGTGGAGCGCATTTTTCCTACAATACACGGTTTTCAGGAGGAAAAAGTGCGTATATACATGTGTTACAGAAGAACGAATCGTGTGTAGGGTATATGTGGTTTGCAGTGGAGAAAACAATGTATATACACGGGTTTCCAATAAGGTGAATCACGTATCTGATTTTCTAGACAGGTATAAATCCATATAGGCTAATAGGTGACATCAATAGGTCGTACAGGTGGTCTACAATAGATTCAAGTGCAGAGGAGATTCCAAAGGATATTGCTGAGGTTTGGTTTTCTTATTTGCATGGTTATTGGAGAACAGGGTTGTTGTTAGTTTTGGTGACTTTGGAGGACAAGGTTGTCCTCGGATTTTGATGATATTGTATTCGCTAGGATGGATGGTTTTTCCCTCAGGATTTTTGATGTTAACAAGATTACAAAACTGAAATTTGTGTCTCATGTGTATTGATGATTCATCTTTGATCTTTGTGTTTCCACTGCATATTTTTTCAATCAATAATTTTCAGTGTAAAATTGTTCAGTGATAACAGCTAAGGTTTTATTGTTAGATCACCAAGAAGCAATTTTCAAATCTAAAAATTAGTCACATAGAGTTGCATGTGAAAATTGACATGGTATCAGAGCTTGGGATCTGAAGAGAAGGGGATCATATTGAGACACATTGTTGGCTGCAACACTGAAAGAGTGTTGTTATTATTCTTGTTCTTGTTCCGGGCAGGTCACAGGTGATAGCTCTGAGAGGGAGCTACAGTGATGGTTGTAGGTGGAAACAGGTTAGATGGTCTTTGGTTTGAGACATGGAACAAACCATCCAAACGAAGAGTTGTGGGCTATTGCAGCTAGGTGGTGTGGTAGATTGGGAGTTCTGGTGGATTTGTGGAGAGCCCGGATCACAACAGTATGTTATGTGGCAGATTTCCAACATTTTGGATAGACTTCCAATGACTTTTCATGGTGAGTTACGATGGGTATAGCTCAGGTGCTTTGGCACAAACGAGATGTTGATGAGATAGAGTCTTCACTGGGTCAGAGAGTTTCACATTGTCGAGGTATGTCGATGTATAAGGTATTTGACCCAGGAGGATGAGGAAACTTGCAAATATGAGTTGTGGTGGTCTAGAGTGGACTATAATGAGTGTCTAACCGCAGCTTAGGACTACTCAGACAAGGACACAGGATCAATGGTAGAATGTGTAGACACGGAGAGTTTTTGGTGACTTGTATGATGGAATTGGGTAGAAGTTCATTGGATGGTCGCGACTTGGGGAAGAAGGATACTTGCCTTGGAGGATTGCATGGTTCTTATCCAGTGAGAGCCATCGACACATGATAGGGGCATATAATTTGTTCGTTAGTTTCACAGTGTTTGACTTAGGTATGTATGAGGAGCTTGGTAGGAGGACCATGCATGTAGTATAGGGATCTGGAGCAGTTGTATTCTGGATGGAGTCAGGCGGTGTGTTGCGAGTGAAAATGTGCTATGGGTGTTAGGAGTGTGTTCTCAACCTCAGGGATTGAGGAGTCAGACTATGCAGTGTTGTTCTAGGATGGACGGGTTTTATTGGATGTTACGATGGTATTCCAAGATTTTGGGAACTTTTGTGTAGGGGATCTGTGCACAAGAGATGTTGTCAGGGTTTGAGAGGATATGGACTGACTGTATCTAGGAGGAGACTCGATTGCTATCCAGGGAGGATAAATATGGTTTGAGTGTGATGACTATGGTCATTTTTCTTCAGAGTGTCCACAGTGGAGGGGAAGAGGAAGAAGGCAACATGCATCAACAACAGAGGTTGATGAGGTTGCAAATAGGTTCAAGAGGGATATCTTGTTGGTTTCTACCCTTTCAAGTACAATCTCCAACACGGGGACTTATTTGTTGGATAACAAAGCATCTTTCCATACGTGGGTGCTAGACAATTTTACAGAGACTGGCTCAGACTTGTGTTTGGATCTTGGCACAAGAGTTAAGCATGTTGTATGAGGATATGGTATAGTATCTTTTTAATTGGAGTCAAGGTAGGTGTTTAGGGTGTCAAATGTGTTATGGGTTGCATAACTCAAGAGGAGTGTTCTCTTAGTCTCACAAATTGAGAAAAATGGGTACCACATATTATTTTGAGTTATACATGTGTTGTTTATGGCCATAGGATATAGCTTCATATCAACATTGGTTCTTGGAGTTAGAGAGGGCCATCCTATGCATGTTGTGACCAACAAGAGCAGAGAGACAGATGAGGAGGAGTAGGTAGCTCCACCAGTGGTGAGGCAGGCGGCCCAACCAGTAGTACCGACTCAAAGGGAGCCAGAGTATAGAGGGATTCAACCATCACTATCTTGTAGGGAGGAGGAACCTCCTAGGACTGTGTAGAGGAAAATGTAGAGGGATTAGGTTGTGTGGACTTAAAGGGAGTCCGACTACAAAGGGAGTCAAGAGGCTTAGAGGGAGTTCGACTTTAGAGGGAGTCAATAAGATCAAAGGGAGTCCGACTTTAGAGGGATTCAGGAAGCTCAGAGGGAGATTCAGGAAGCTCAGTGGGAGCCAACCTTTAGGTCCAGATGGGAGAGAGGCATATTTGAAGGTTCTGTGGAATCAAAGGGAGTCTGGCTACAAAGGGAGTCAAGAGGCTCAGAGGGAGTTTGACTTTAGAGGGAGTCAATAAGATCAAAGGGATTCTGACTTCAGAGGGATTCGAGAAGCTCATAGGGAGATTCAGTCACTCAGTGGGAGGCAACCTTTAGGTCCAGATGGGAGAGAGGCATCTTCCAGGACTGTCAGGTAGGCGTCATGATTTGAGATAGCTAGATAGAAGGTTCAAAAGAAAGAGACATCTAGGTGCAGGGTGTCTTCCAGGATGGGATCATGTCATACAATAGGATTTTCTTCAATGACTGAGGATGCAACTAGTCAGGAGGAATAGAGAGCAAGATTTGGTTCGGTGACAGAGGGAGAAACAAATGAGATGGATTGGAGAGAAGTTGTGGTAGAGGATCCAGTGTGGGAGACATAGCTACTTCTAGATGATGATGGAGGATGGAATGCCTCCCTTGCTAAGAGAGAGTGTTGATGATTTTTTAGCATTGAGAGGCATTCCCACTTGTGGAGTGTGGTTAGAATGCCTTGCTTTCTAAGAGGGAGTGTTGATTTTTGTATCTTTGGATAGGTATTCTCACATGGTCCTAGGTGTTGGGCATGTGGGAATCGTCATGAGCACCACATCACACTTTGAGTTTGGTGAAAACCCCCTTGGATTTGAGTGGGGGATTCATGGGTTCGGTGATGGGCTTTGTGGTCTTGTGTTGGTGATTCACACCCACAAGGAAAGCCTAATTTGATGTTGACTTGTGGAGGGGCTTCTATGGTGACCCCTAAGGATTGTATATAAAGGAGAGAGGTCATTGTGACATTTCATATCATGTAGTGTGTGTGGAGACACGATTGTTAGCCTCATAATCCTAAAGTTCTATAGTCTAAGTATTTTCTAGTATAAATGTTTTTAGAAATTAATTTATTAGTTTGTTAGGATAAGGACACCTTGCTTCTATGTAAAGGACACCTATCATACTCATGTGATTATGTGATTGGTTGTTCTAATAGTTTTTATTTTAGAGTTAAGCTATATAAACTAGCTACTTCTTCAAGTGAGGTTAAGTAGCAGATTATGAATTTCAGATTGTAATCACTTTTTCCTTATTAATAAAATTATGTCTCTGAGGACACTTTGTCAACATGGTATCAGAGCCATGGTGATTGAAGGATTGGTGATGGATTGAGGAAGCAAGGAAGTCTCCACAACATCATCCAGGATCTCTTCAAATTCAAGGACAACAGTACTGAGGTATTTCTGTTATTAATTCAATAAGGAAAAGGTTATTTTGATTACAACACTGGTTCTTTTTGAAATTTTTTGATAAGTTAAATCATAATTTTCAGCAGTTAAAAGTTTTTTGTATCAAATCTACTATTTCTTTGTTCTCGTTAGAGATTATTTTATGAAAATATATACTTTGTTTAATAAGTAGATCAACTGAAATTCATGAAGAGTGCTCATTTTTATTGTACAAATTGCTTCAGATCTGTGTAAATCTGGCAATTTCTTGATAAAGAGAGTTATATATCTTGATAAAATAAAAATCGTAGCATCAACAAATTTTTGTCACACACCTCTGTTGTGGGCTTCAATACCTTCAACACTCGGATCTAGTAGCAAGCGCCCTCCACAGATATGGTAGCAAGCACCCTCCACCTATCTTACTGAATCGTGCCCTCCACAAAAGATCAAGATTATCAGAGCGCTTGGATTTGTGGGTGTATTGTTTTTTTTCTTGAAGCTCAAGGGTTGTCTGCTGCGGATCGACCATTTCCCTGTTGCGAACCTGCCATGGCTTCCGCTTCCACTTTCAAATGATGGCTCAGGACCGAGGCCTATCCCATATTTGCAGTCATTGGTATATTGTTATAATACCCGACCATTATATCTTTACCAGCAATGAGCACACAAATCAGAATGTGGATATAATTAGGGACTTTGCATGACATCACGAATCGCAGTGATTTTAGGGAAAATCCAGATTATAAAGGAGTTTGTCATATTTCTCTTGCCCAAGAAGATCATTGCAGACCAGGTGAGGTTCTGTTTGGTACAGACTCCCATACTCGCAATGTTGGTGCATTTGGATAGTTTGCAAGTGGAATATGAAACATTGATGGAAGATTTATAGTGGGAACTAGAAAACTGTTAGTAAAGGTGTCAACGACACTGAGGTTCGTAATGGATGGGGAAATGCCACATTTGCTCCTTGCAAAGAATCTTATTCTCTAGATTATTGGTGAAATATCTGTTTCCGAGGCAACTTACTGAGCCATGGAATTTTCAGGATCTACTGTTAAAAGCTTCACTAGTATATAGCGAAGAAAGCAAGTTCCCTCCAGTGAATTCGATCAGACCGAGTGCCCTTCAACAAAAATTGCGCCCTCCAACGAATTCGATCAGATTGTTTTAATTAGAAGAAGAGTCCAGTGAATTCAACAAATGCGTACCCTCCATTTTGGTGTTGTTGGCAAGTACAAGTCAAAGTCTCTATATATGTTATAAAGAATATTTTAATAATATATCTTTAGGAAAACCTTTTGGAGTGATGAGTGGTCATCTTTTGAGAAATTCTATTTAATGTTATTGAAGACTTTACCACTTTTAAAGAGGGGTGTATTTTCTATTTGTAAAAGGCTATAAGTCTTGGAAAAAGGACAAATTTCAAAAGTTTTTTATTGTAATCTTGAAGCTCAGAGGTTGAGAAGAGTCTAGTGAAATACTCTCTCAAACTTATTTTCAACGAGACTTTTAAAGGGTCAAGGCCAAGCCCTTAAAAGTGCTCTTTTTTTCGTGGACTATGCACTCTTTCTTTCTGGTGCCGTGTGTCTCTCTTTTAGTATTTTGATGACTATTCAGTGTGGTGGTGTGATCACTAACTTGCAATCCTTGAAATAAGGCAATCTATCATCATGTCAAAATTAATCAACCTATTCACTGAATCAGATAAGTTAGATGGACCCAAGAATTACAAAACTTGGAGTAGGCACATGCATAACACTTTGATCTATAATTAATTATGGCGTGATATATGTGATGGTGATACTGCTCCAACTAAGCCCAGCGATGCTACTTCTTTAGCCAAATGGAATTTGAAAGATGAAAAAGGACTTGCTTTGCTATGTTCTTCTGTAACTGAACAAATGTTTGTTCATATTGAGAATTCCAAAGATGCATGGTCTACTTGGAATCTATTAAAGAAGTTGTTTGATACTCCCGTTGCATCTCAAAGAATTGATCTACAAATGAAATTGCTTAAACAAATATTAGAAGACAATGGTGATGTACTAGAATACATTTCAAGGATTAAGAACATTTATCTGGAAATCATCAAAGGCAGTTTTTATAAACTTGAAGATAGTTTTCTAGTCTCCATTATAATAAATGGCTTGCCTCCATCTTATAAGCATTTTCTTGAGACTTTGCAAATAACTGATAAGTTATCTACTATAACTTTTGATTCACTTAGTGAATTGTTGGCTCAACATAGTAAAACCTTTGGAAAGCAAAAACAATTAGGAGAAGATCTTCTTTACACTAAAGCTGAAAGCTCTAAAGGAAGGGGAAAATCAAACTGTCAAAATTTTTAGAATTAGTCTTCTAATCGAGGCCGTGGCAGAGTGATGCAGGAGCATCGCCAATAACAAGCAAGCGTGGGACAAACACCGACACATTTTGGCACATGATGAATTGTTTGAAATGATTTGAAGTTGGATATGCCAAACTTAAATGAGACAATTAAGAAAGGGCGTACTTGTAGATTGTAATCAGACCTTGAGCGTCCCGCTCTCATCTGAAAGGATTAAGAGGAATTTATGTTAATGAATGTAGGTAGGTAGCTTTGAATTCCAGATTAGACAGTTTAGAGTGAGGAGGGAAACGAGATATAGACACCCTCATTGTATAGTTGTAAGATTATTATGAGAAGATAGCATATGAGAGCAGAAGCAAAGAGTTGCGTGTTATCACCCCATAAATTATGGGAATCAACTTATGACTTGGATATTATTGATGTTATCTGTATCTGGTGTACTTATTGGAAATTTATTTTTCATTTTGCAAAAAGAAAAAGAAAAGAGAAAGAAAGAAAAAAGAAAAGAAAAAGAAAGGAAAAAGAAAAGAGGGCATAAAAGAATTGAAACAAAGAAGGTCCCATGCAATAACAGTGACTTGGTCATACCTTTCAAGCATGACCAAGTTCTTTTAAATTTTCAATGTTGATAGGTTAGTGAATAAATCTGATCAGACCATCTAATCCTGGTCAGATAGCCCCTAAGTTAGAACTAGTGAATACATCTGATCAGACCATCTAATCCTGGTCAGATAGCCCCTAGGTTAGAACTAGTGAATACATCTGATCAGACTGTCTAAACCTGGCCAGATATCCCTTAGGAAGAATAATATCTTAACCCAACAGTTTAACCTGGGTTATTTGTCTTGTGAAAGTAGGTTAGAACCTAGACTAATTGCTTTGCTTGCCTTGCCCAAATAAAATCCACTTGAAAAAGTGCTACCTCAAGTCTTCGTTGCCTTAGGATAGTTGAAACAAGGTCCCCTTGGTGGTGTCTGTGACAAATTTGAGAAAAAAACCCACGAGAAATCACTAATCCTAAGTTTTTCCTACACATGACATTTTCCGCTCCCGACTTACGCTTCTTTCACCTTCCAATGGTTCAGATCAAGATGATTAAATCAATGGATCACATAGCATTCCGAACCCCCCCACCCGTTCTGCCTTTAACGGAGGGGGGGGGNTATTGGCGCAGATCTGGACGGCTCGAAACTGAGCTCCCAGATCAATGGTTCGCATTGAATTCCGCCCCCCCCCTCCGTTCTGCCTTTAACGGAGGGGGGGGGGTCCGAAATTGGTAATAATGCAGGCACAGATCTGGACGGCTTGAAACAGAGTGCCCAGATCAATGGTTCACATTGGATTCCGGACCCCCCCCTCCGTTCTGCCTTTAATGGAGGGGGGGGTCCGGAATTGGTATTAAGGAGCGCGCTAAGATCTGCGGCCAGAAAACAAGCGCAGATCAATGGCTCATAACGGATTCTGGACCCCCCTTGGTGTTCTGCCTTTAACCAAGGGGGGGGGGTTCCAGAACAAATATTCCTTACGGCGGGCCCCTTGTTACATGTGGCATGGTTCTAGTGGTTCAGAGGTCCCATCCTCCACATGCTGCCTGACATCCAGTCGCCCCTGGACATCATCCTCCACTAATTCCACTTGTCCCACTTGCTCCCAGGGTGAGTCCCATCCCATAACTGCTATCAGTCCCTGCTGTCAGGCCTTTACCCTTTCCATTCATGGCCAGCCCCCTTCGACGACTTTTGCCTCCAATCACATGCCTCCACGTCACTCATCCGTATACTTTGGCCACCGTCATCTGCCACCTCATCCCTAGTGGCCCGTTGTCCATTAATAACTGGATAACATACCCGTTGTCATGCTGACCATTTTTCCGTGTCCAACCGACCCATTTTTGAATAAAACTACCGTTTCCCTTTGTATTAGTTATTCATCCATCGCGCCAGAAACCTCCTATTCCTCCATTGCTCCCGCATCGCTTTCACCTACAGTCAGTCGACCCCACTAACGTATTTTTTATTGCAGGTACAGTTGCCGAAATGGTGTCTAAGACAAAGCAAGCTGAAGAGGAAGAGAATCTGTTCGTTCCTCCTCTAGTTGACCTGGATAAAATTCCCCTCGTTGATAAAGATCGCTTGATAGCCGATACTATATGCAGTTTCGACTTTTCTTATCTCTAGTCATGGCTCCGGGAGGTTTTCCTGGACCAGAGCGATGAAATTGGACTCTGGGAGTCCAATTTACCCCTGTATCTCTTCCCCTAGATTCGCAATTTCCCCGAGTTTTCCCTCCAATGCCAGGCCCACTACATCCTCGACTAGAGAGCCATCATTTCTTCAGCTGGAGACGTCCTTTTCTTCATCACCCCTGAAGATATCGACCAGATGTTACAAATTACCCACGCGAAATCTGCGTCCCCCTTTAATTTAGAAATCCTCACCGAGCTATACCAGAAAATGACGTTCCCTCAGAGAGCTCAGATTTTCGAGCTTTTTCTTCCAACTTCCGCTCCACTCTCGTCCACCAATCCCCCGTACCCTTCTTCCATGTTTTCCACCAAAGGAAATCAAATTATTTCTTCTCTATGTGCCCTGCTTGGATACTATTATGATCAATGGGTAGATGAGCCCATCCTGGGTTTTCTGTCCATCTTCTCAAACGATGAACAACCGACCATGCAGTTCGACTACAACACCTTCTTGGCCCATAATATCCATGATCAATTTGTTAATTTCTCCACCGAAGGCATGCTCAGGTACTCATCCATTCTGGCTTACATGTTCGTCTATTTCCAAGCCGACAGTTTCAATTTCTCCATGCAGAAGATGGACGCCGACGGGAATCCCCAGCCAGTCACAGCGTGGACTTCTCTCTTGAAACACAATTCCGTCGAATACGACTTCACAACGTTCATTGACCAGTTTTACCACCCGGTGGTAAGTATGTTGCGTGGCATGCCTGAGCCACGAATAAATGATGAGGTCCAGAGAATCCTGCATCTCTCGGACAACGTTCAGACAGGAGACTGGTATTTATGCTAGAATCACACCGAAATCAGAGTCTTAGGGTGCGAATTGGCACCTTATAAACTGCCTCGATATGTGCCGGTAAGGATTTTTGCATTAGAATATATAAGGTAGATTATGAATTCCGATGATATTCATTTTGTTTCCCTTAAGAAAAAGCAGCAATTGAGAATCAAGGGACAAATTGGTCCTTTCATCTGCAATAGCCGAGGCGCAGGGGAAGAAGCAGATCAAATTTTGAAAGAGATGAAATTCTCTACGAGTTCCATCTGGCACTATTATCCGCACGGGATCATTTCAGATATGAGGGTGAAAAACAAAAATGCGCTGCCCGCCACCACACCTTAGGTCCTCAAGGAGAAGAGGCCCTGATAGGAGTCATATCCTCCTATAACAGAGGTGTCATCAGAGGAGTTTCAAATTCACTCCAAAAAGTCGAAGACAGTCTCAACGCCTGGCACAATAGTAGAAGCTACCACAGTGACTACCACAGTGACCACCACTGGGGCTAAGCAATTCACTTTACCTTTCGGCTCTAGTCAGCTGAAGGAAGCAACAAAAGCAATAAATCCCACAGATTCTCCCTTAGATACTCCACCAAGAAAGACTGGGCCCAAGTTGGGCATTTTTGAAAAATATGACTTGATCAAGAAGAAGAACCAAACACTCACAAGCAACACTTATGCACAGTTCTAGAAGCAGTCATCCACAGCCCAGCATAGACTTCTTTCAGAATTTGATACAGAGAAGGGTAGGATGCATATGGCATTCCTCCAAGCACAAGTGCCTGATCCCAAGGTGATATCGGATTACAAAAGGGCCACTTTTGAGTTTCAAGCAAAAGATGTGCATCCAACAGATCAGATGGATCTGCACAAGCAAACTGGGGAGATGGTCTTCCACACTTTGGCCCATGCTTCGACTTCTACATCAAAGTTTCGGGTAGCTTTGAGCAATGCTCAGACTCAACTGAAGCTGGAAAAAATATCTTCCTTCGCGAAATACAACAGGATAAAGACGTTGGAAGAACCAGTCGTCAAGATCGGTTACGACCTGGCGAACGTCAAGGCGGTGGAAGAAATGATTAAAAAGAAAAATGTTGACATCGCATCCTTAAGAAAACAACTAAAGCTTCCTCCAACAGAGGACCCACAGGCAAAGGAGATAGCTGAAAATGAAAGTGAAAAGGATGAGATGCTGAAATTACTCATGGAGCAAAATGCTCAGCTAAAGGAGATGGAGGCTGAGATGGAAAGACTGCTAAAGGAGAAAGAGCAGGCAAAGCCAATGGAAGGAATTCCATTGAGTGCCATCCCAATTTCAGGACTGAGCACAACAACAGTGACAATCATTCCATCTGCAACATCAGTGCCCCTACCAGAAGGAGCAACAGACCTGGCCAAGTCTATGGAGAGAATGAACCTGCAAGAGTCAGAAATCAGCAGGCTTAAGAAAGAGGTGGAGAATCTCCAAGAGCTAAAGAATTCTTTCCAGACAAGTCTGTCCAAAGAAAAGCAGGTGAATGAGTAGATCAGGAAGGAGTTACAGCAACTCCAGAAACAGACAATGGCATGAACGACTTTGGCTGAGGTCAAAGAGATTGTGTGGACAGATATTTCCAAGTCCATTAATGAAATCTGGCCAATGGTTCAAATCATGTTTGAACAAAATGAGTTGCTCGAGAGGAGCAAACAGGCTGTGGAGAAAATCAGAACGGAGCTGGGAGACATGCCAGCACAAGCTAATGAAATCATAAGATTCCTGAATTCCAAGACCCGGGAAGAACTCGAAGAATTGAAGATTGAAGACAGAACATAAACTATATTGGAGGTGAAAAGAGTTCTAACCAAAAGAGGTCTCATGCTTCAGCTTGAGGAAAAAATTCAAGTCATGGATCAAGGAGTGCAGAAATTTTTCCACAAGATAGATGCTCTGCAAAGGAAGGGCCTGCCTGGTATGAAGGTCATTAATGACAAATTAATGACAGTCCCTGATTATAAGAAAAGGTTGGCTGAAGTATCTAAGGACAACACTAAGTTTGCAGGTATACAGGGAAGCATCACAGGAAAAGCCTTCATGGATGCCTTGCAGTTGGATATTAGTATTCAGCATGAGATTAAGCACATTTTCATCATCAAGCCTACATTTGCTAAGTACACAGACATGGATGAAGTGTATCGGAGATTGCTTAAAGTCACATTGCCAGGTCATATCAGGTGGGAAGAGTTGTGTGATCTATTAGATTAGCTGATGAGCTGTCGCATCCAGTCACCGGTCCTGTCAGAAGAGGTTGCGGAGGCACCTCGCCAATGGCCTACCCCAGAAATCCAGCATACAGTTGTATTGAGTCATCAAAACAGTTTTGATTAGTTAAGTTAGTTAGTCTAGAAATAGTATGAGCACGTCCTGATCAGTTATGACAGGAACGTTTGTATTTTGTATTATAAATAATTCAGTTTCCGAAGTATTGAGGGTTGTTGATTCATACACCCTATTGCTATCAAACTGTATCATTTTTGAGATCCACCATTAATAAAGAAGAAGCATTTACAGGATTCTTGCGTATGTTCACTGGTGACGTTGATCTTCTACGTTGAATGTTTTCCTTTCTCTGTTATCATTTTGTTTTCTAGAACCAATCTTTATGAATAGCGAAATGTTGCAGGATTTATCATTGATACCCTGTTTCCGATTCTGAAGATTTTAATGTTTTCTTCCAATATCTTCAATTAAGAAATTCTTAACTGCTTGTTAGTTGAAGTTGTTTTCCTTATCTTTCTTCTGTCCATCATTTTAATTTATAAAGATCCAGTGAATGTATCATCTCGCCCTGTGAAGGTTTTCTTTGGCTTTTCTGGTTGCATCGAACATTGATTTAAATACAGACCCCATAGCCCAATGGATGTGTAGACTGTCTCAACCAACTTTAAAAACCCCTTTTCAACAAAACCAACAGTTCCTCTAGCTAGCCTAATATCTGAAATTAAAACAAAGCTAAATCATAAAGAGAGATCCCCCTCTGAAGCTGGAAGGGCTAGATCCCAGCTTTAAAAGTGGTTGGTTAAGGTTACCTTAATAGATTTCTTCTTTCTCAACCTCTAGGAAATTTATCAAGTGCTAACACTGTGTAAAGTAAAAACCCATGTATAGAAGTTCTGGATTAATACAAAGATCTTTAGTTCAGACTCATGGTGTTCAATTGCTTTCTGTGTTTGTACATGCTGATTGATATATGCTTGTTACTCTTTGTTATGCATTTGCTTTGATGCGTGAATGTATGATTTCATATTTAATGTCTGAAATCTGAAGAGAGGGAGAGTAAGGAATGAGTTTCAATTGTTTCTCTGTCTGAGCAAGAGTTTTCTTCCAAGGAGTGCAGTGAAATTGTCTGCAAGGTGTGCGTCGACAGAAGTCAGAGTTCATCCCTGCAAGCTCAGGAGGGATAACATTGTTCTCATTCTCACAGAAGTGCAAGTTAAGCACAGGAGCCGTGCAAGGAGTGCGCAGGCCAAGTGAAGTCTCAAAGTTACAACGTGAGTGAAATTATTGAAAGACTGCTGTCGCAGGGAGTGTGCAGAGTCGAAGAGGTTCAAATGCTTGGAAGTATTTGAAGAATTTCCGCAAGGAGTGCGTGTAGGAGTCTTTTTGAAGACTCGAAGTTTGTGGTAAAATCTCAAATGAGTTAGTGCATTGAAGTGTCGGAAGGAGGCGCAATGATGTCGTTTGCTGGTGGATAAGTTTCGTGAAGGCGTACTTGTTCATTTAGCATGAGTTGTTAAGGATGCATTGGATGGTCGGAATCCTCCATGGAGGATTCACGAAGTCCCAGAAGTCATCGGATCTTGCAGAGGAGCAGGGAAGTTACGACAAGCATTCTTCAAGTGTAAAGATCGGGAGAAATTGGACCATGGGATCCAAGTTGACAAGGACCGTTGGATCACTCACATAATCTCATTTTGTGGATTCACAAGTTGAAGGTTTAAAACCTTTGCATCAAGATTCGCGAGGTCATGATAGGCGAAGTCCCTAAATAGCGAAGAGAATCTGAGCCATTGGTTGGAAGGAGGACACATGTCGTGAGATCCTCTCTATCAGGGATTCATACATCGAGGTTCAGAGAAGGAAGTCCTTCAACTTCATGAGTGGCAAAGTCGCAAAAAGATAGGGACCATCCATTCGAAGAGGACAGGTGGCAGAGATCAAGGGATCTTGCGAACTCGGAGGTTCACAAGGTGAGAGCCCAGGAATTGGGTGCTCTAAGTCACGAGTAGCGAAGTCACGAAATCGCGAGGAACATGGATAGCCGTTGGATCTAGGTCACGGGAGGACCATTGGATTAGGAACCCCATCGCCTATCGCGCGTTTGGGGGTTCGGAGGTTGAAAGGAGTCATTTTCAACTTCACGAGTTGCGAAGTGGCAAGAGCCAAGGCACGAAGGAAGCACGTGGTAGAACCACAAGGTGGGCCAGGAAATAGACAGGTGGACACACGTCATCTAGTGGAAGGAGTCAACACTCCATTGAATTCTTGCGTCTCGGGGATTCACAAGATAAGAGTACGTGAGCTTGACCCTTTGACTCCCGAAGTTGCGAGTAGCGAGAATGAGAGGAGAAAAGTCAACATCGCCTCTCAGGGGTTCGTGAAAGAAAGGTTCCAAGGTTGGACCTTTGAACTCGCGAAGGTGTGAGAGGTGAGAGGTGCTAGTGCTTATCCTAGTCGGCAGTCACGCAAAGAAGGAGATGACAGAGGAAGAGCCATACCCGTATCGGCATTTTGGGTATCACAGAATTAGAGGAGGAAGAGTCGGAGTTTCAACTCACGAACTCGCGAGTTGTGAGTTGTGACAAGCACCCTTGGAATTGGGCCTTGGTCGCACGAAAGGGCGAAGCTCGCGCCTAGTGTTGTTTGCACATGAGAGCTTTCGAAAGGACCTGTGGATCAATTAAATTGAGATTCTAGCAAGGAATCGAAAGAGCTGATTCGGCTCAAAGGAGGTAAAGAACGATCCTGTGAGTGGATCTCGGCCCGAGGGCCAATAGGTCTACATCAAGTGGTATCAGAGCTTGACTCTGTTTGTATACTTTAGACAGGGAAAGGGAGAAAGAAAATCTCAGCCATGCCGCCGAGAAGAAGAGATAGAAAAACACCCGATCCGCGAGAGGATAGGGAGATGTCAAGAGAAAGGGGTAGGCAGGTGCCAAATCCATCCATGGAAAGAGATATACATGACCTACATGCCATATTCATGGACATGGAAATAAAATAGAGGCGCACAGTTGGTGTTGGAGATCTCAGTGATTCTGAAAGTGAAGATGAAGCTGGACATGAAGGAGAAGATGTTGTAGCAGAAGATGCAACAAATGAACGCCTGATTAGGGTTGTTGCTAAAATGGGTGCTAGAGTAAAAATGGATATTCCAGTATATGAAGGAAACCTGGATGTTGAATAGCTTCTAGATTGGATTAGAGATTTGGACACATGTTTTGACTATGAAGATGTCGAGGAAGGCAAAAAGGTCAAACATGCTGTCACAAGATTGAAAGGACATACAACATTGTGGTGGGATGAACTACAAGCTGTAAGACGCTACAAAGGCAAGCAAAAGATCAAGAGTTGGGATGGGATGATCATGAATATGAAGGCAAAATTCATTCCCAGGGATTACCAAATTACTCTATTTCGGAGAATGCAAAATTTGAGACAGAAGCTGATGAAAGTGAAGGAGTACACTAAAGAATTCTACAGGTTGAACATCAGGGCAGGTCATCGTGAAAGTGATGATGAAAAAGTTGCTAGGTACAAGAATGGTCTGAGATATGACATTCAGGATGAGATGAGCATGATGACCATCCAAATGGTGGAAGATGCTTATCATATGGCTCTAAAAGCTAAAGAGAAGCTGAGCCGAAAACAAGGTCAAAGAGGCTGAGGCAGAAGTCATCCCAGAGGCAAATCAATTGCCCAAGATAGAAATCAAAAACCCAAGGAAGAGTGGAAGAAACCTCAGACTCAAACTGAGAGAGGTGGAAGCTCATAGAGAGGGCATCATACCGAACAGAGAGGTCAGTATGTTGATGGAAACATTTTTCCTCGTACCAGAGGTAGAGGAAGAGGAAGAGGTGGAGTAGTGAAATGCTTCACATGCGGAAAGGTCGGACATAAATCTTATGAGTGTCCAGACAAAAAAAAAGAAGGTGGTGAAACTCACATTGCTGAAGAACAGAGGCAAAATGTTGAGGCAGAGGATGCTGAAGGTGAAAGATCACTGATGATGCAAAAAGTTCTCTTAGAACCGGAGAAGGAGGCAGACAGTTCGGTCCAAAGGAACAGAATTTTTCGTACCGCTTGCAAGACCAAAGACTGGGTGTGCAAAGTCATCATGGACAGTGGTAGCACAAATAATCTTGTTTCTACAGAGATGGTAGAAAAGCTAGAGCTGGAGACTATTGAACATTCGAGCCCATATAGAGTTTCATGGCTACAAAAAGGACATCAGGTAAATGTCACTAAACAATGTTTAGTTGAATTTAAAATAGGAGGGTCTAAAGATGAAATATTCTGTGATGTTATTCCCATGGATGTTTGTCATCTATTGCTGAGGAAATTGTGGCAATATGACAGGAATGTGATTCATGATGGGAGGAAGAACACATACACCCTAGAGAAGAATGGGAGAACTCACATGTTGCTTCCAATCAAAGACAAGGAAGTAAAACCTGAAGTAAGCAACGCCGTACTTCTTATGAGTGGGAAGGAACTTCTTACAGAGGTTAAGAAGAAGGAGGAACCACAATTCATTGTGGTCAGGAAGCCTAAAATTGTTTTAACCAATACAAGGGTGGATGATCTACCAGAGGAAATCCAGGAGTTATTGGAGGAATTTGCTGACATAGTAGTGGACGAACTACCTCGTTCATTGACACTGATCAGAAGTGTGAGTCATCATATTGATCTCATACCTGAAGCTAGTTTACCAAACAAAGTAGCGTACAGATTGACGCTGCAGGAGAATGAAGAAGTCAAAAGACAGGTCCAGGACTTAATGGACAAGGGGTTGGTTAGAGAAAGCTTGAGTCCGTGTGCTATTCCGATAGTGCTTAGTCCAAAGAAAGACGGAGGCTGGAGGATGTATACTGACTCGAGGGCAATCAACAAGATAACCATTAGGTACAGATTTCCATTTCCAAGGATGGATGATTTGATGGATTGCTTGAGTGGAGCGAATTTTTTTTCGAAGATTGATTTGAAAAGTGGATATCACCAAATTCGTTTGAGAGAAGGTGATGAATGGAAAAAAACCTTCAAGACTAACAAAGGGTTGTATGAATGGCTTGTTATGTCATTTGGCTTAACAAACATGCCAAGTAATTTCATGAGGTTGATGAACGAAGTCTTGAAGGATTTCATCAGAAAATTTGTCATTGTGTATCTTGATGACATACTGTTTTTCAGTAAAACAAAGGCAGAGCATCTGAAACATTTAGCTACAGTCATGAAGAGGCTATAGCAAGAGAAGCTGCTGATAAATATGAAAAAATCCTCTCTCATGAAGACAGAGCTCATTTATTTGGGGTTTGTTATTTCTGCAAATAAGTTGAGGATGGATCTAGATAAGGTGGAGGTAATTAAGAATTGGGCATCGCCAAAGAATATCTTTGAAGTTCAAAGTTTTCATGGATTGGCTAGTTTCTATCGGAAGTTCATCATGAATTTCAGTGGAATTAGTGCACTGATGATGGAAACAGTGAAGAAGAGACACAAGTCTTTTCATTGGACAGAAGAGGCTGAGAAAAGCTTCAATTTGTTGAAGAAGAAAATCATGAAACAACCAATTTTGGTGTTGCCAGATTTCAAAAAGACATTTCAAGTAAAATGTGATGCAAGTGGATTTGCAATAGGGGCAGTCTTGAGCCAAGAAGACAGGCCGATAGCATACTTCAGTGAGAAGCTGAATGAAGCGAAAATGAAGTACTCCACATATGACAAGGAGTTCTATGCTACTATTCAGGCATTGAAGAAATGGAGACACTATTTGATCCCCAAGGAGTTTGTCTTATACAGTGACAATCATGCTTTGCAATTTGTGACTCAATAGGAGAAGTTGAATCAAAGACATGCAAAATGGGTTGAATACATGCAGAACTTTACTTTTGTAATTAAGCATATTTCTGGAACTGCTAACAAAGTTGCTGATGCTTTGAGCAGGAAATGTTTGCTATTGCAGGAGTTCATAGTCAAAACACTGGGTTTTGATGATCTCAGGGACATGTACAAAGATGATCCAGATTTTAAGGAGGCATATGAAGCAACTAAGAATCCAATTCTCAGGGACAGAAGCCAATGGACAGAGTACATGATCCAGGATGGATTCCTATTAAAGGGTAATCAACTTTGTATTCCAAAATGCTCCATGAGGGAGAATTTGCTGAAGGACAAATATAGTGGAGGATTGGCCGGACATTTCGTTCATGAAAAGACATTCTCAAAGTTAAATGTTTTATATTTTTGGCCAGCAATGAGAGAAGACGTCAAAATATTCATGGACAGATGCATAATTTGTCAGCATTCAAAAGGGAAGAGGCATAATTTAGGCTTTTATCAACCATTACCCATACCTGACAGGTCATGGGATGCAATAAGCATGGACTTCATATTGGGGCTGCCAAGAACAAAAAGAAGGTTTGACTCGATCTTTGTAGTGGTAGATAGATTTTCTAAAATGGCACACTTCATACCGTGTCAGAAAACCAGTGACGCAACTCACATTGCGAATCCGCTTTTCAAAGAAGTCATTTGACTTCACTGTTTACCAAGGAGCATAGTTTTGAATCGAGACACCAAGTTCATGGGACACTTCTAGAGAACCTTATGGAAAAAGATAGGAACAAACTTGTCATTCAGTTCAGCTTATCATCCTCAGACGGATGGATAGATAGAAGTTGTGAACAGAAGTTCGGGAGACTTGCTGAGGAGCTTGGTGACAGAACACCACAGTCAGTGGGACAATATTCTGCCACAGGTGGAGTTTGCTTATAATGATTCAATCAACAGAAGAACAGGGCGGAGTCCATTCCAAATTGTTTATGGGACACAACCAAGAGGAGTATTTGAACTAAGGGATTTAGAATGGGATGAGATAAGAAGTGCTAGTGCAGAAGATTTTGCCGAAGCAATGAAGGAACTTCACAGCCAGGTGAAGGAGCGATTGCAGAACTCGAGCCAAGAGTATAAACATAGAGTAGATCAAGACATGAGACAAATTCAATTTGAGGTTGGTGATTTGATCCTGGCACATCTGAGAAAGGAAAGGTTCCCAAAGGGGACATATAACAAACTGAAGATGAAGAAGATCAGACCACGTAAGGTCTTGAAGAAATTTGGGGCAAATGCTTATGAGATTGAATTATCCGATGGTATTGGAATTTATCTGATATTCAATGTCTCAGATTTGTACCCATACAAATATGGAGCAGACAGTGAACAACCAGAGGTTCAGTGGACAAAATAGATGTCGGTTGCAGAGAAGCCACAGATGGAAAGCATACTGGACAAAAGAGTTAGTAAGAGGACCAGAAGAAGGGAATATTTCAAATACTTGGTCAAGTGGAAGGGACATCCAGTTGAAGATGCCAGCTAGGAGAACGAAGCAGAGATTCAAAAGCATGGACAAACCATGCGAGAGATCATGGATAAGAGCCCATGAAAATTATCAAGCGAGGGAGTATGATGCAGGAGCATCGCCAATAACAAGCGATCGTGGGACAAACGCCGACGCATTTTGGCACATGATGAATTGTTTGAAATGATTTGAAGTTGGATACACCAAACTTAAATGAGACAATTAAGAAAGGGCATACTTGTAGATTGTAATTAGACCTTGAGCATCCCGCTCTCGTCTGAAAGGATTAAGAGGCATTTATGTTAATGAATGTAGGTAGGTAGCTTTGAATTCCAGATTATACAGTTTAGATTGAGGAGGGAAATGAGATATAGACACCCTCATTGTATAGTTGTAAGATTATTATGAGAAGAGAGCATAGAAGAGCAGAAGTAGAGAGTTGTGTAAAGTAAAAACCCATGTACAGAAGTTCTGGTTTAATACAAAGATCTTTAGTTCAGACTCATGGTGTTTGATTGCTTTCTGTGTTTGTACATGCTGATTGATATATGCTTGTTACTCTCTGTTATGCATTTGCTTTGATGCATGAATGTATGATTTCATATTTAATGTCTGAAATCTGAAGAGAGGGAGAGTAAGGAATGAGTTTCAATTGTTTCTCTGTCTGAGCAAGAGTTTTCCTGCAAGGAGTGCAGTGAAATTGTCCGCAAGGTGTGCATCGACAGAAGTCAGAGTTCATCTTTGCAAGCTCAGGAGGGATAACATTGTTCTCATTCTCGTAGAAGTGAAAGTTAAGCATAGGAGCCATGCAAGGAGTGTGCAGGTCGAGTGAAGTCTCAGAGTTATAACCTGAGCGAAATTGTTGAAAGACTGCTGTCGCAGGGAGTGCGCAGAGTCGAAGAGGTTCAAATGCTTGGAAGTATTTGAAGAATTGCCACAAGGAGTGCACGCAGGAGTCTTTTTGAAGACTCGAAGTTTGTGGTAAAAGCTCAGAAGAGTTAGTGCCTTGAAGTGTCGAAAGGAGGCACAACGACGTCGTTTGTTGGTGGATAAGTTTCGTGAAGGCGTACTTGTTCATTTCACAGGAGTTGTTAAGGATGCATTGGATGGTTGGAATCCTCCATGGAGGATTCACGAAGTCCCAGAAGCTGTCAGATCTTGTAGAGGAGCAGGGGATTTACGACAAGCATTCTTCAAGTGTAAAGCTTGGGAGAAATCGGACCGTGGGATCCAAGTCGACAAGGACCGTTGGATCACTCACATAATCTCATTTCATGGATTCACGAGTTGAAGGTTTAAAACCTTCGCATCAAGATTCACGAGGTCGTGAAAGGCAAAGTCTCGAAATAGCGAAGAGAATCTTAGTCGTTCATTGGAAGGAGGCCATGTGTCATGAGATCCTCTCTATCGGGGATTCGAACATCGGGGTTCAGAGAAGGAAGTCCTTCAACTTTGCGAGTGGCGAAGTCACAAAAAGATCGAGACCGTCCATTCGAAGAGGATAGGTGGCAAAGATCTAGGGATCTCGCGAACTCAGAGGTTCACAAGGTGAGAGCCTAGGAATTGGGTGCTCTAAGTCACGAGTGGCGAAGTCACGAAATTGCGAGGAGCATGGATAGCTGTTGGATCTAGGTCACGGGAGGACCATTGGATCAGGAACCCCATCACCTATCGCGCGTTCTGAGGTTCGGAGGTTGAAAGGAGTCATTTTTTACTTCACGAGTCATGAAGTGTCGAGATATGAGGCACAGAGGAAGCATGTGGCAGAACCACAAGGTGGGTCGGGAAATAGACAGGCAGACACACGTCACCTAGTGGAAGGAGTCAACACTCTGTTGACTTCTCGTGTCTTGGGATTCACGAGATAATAGTACGTGAGCTTGACCCTTCGACTTGCGAAGTCGCAAGTAGTGAGAACGAGAGGAGAAAATTCAACATCGCCTCTCAGGGGTTCGTGAAAGAAAGGTGCCAAGGTTGGACCTTTGAACTCGCGAGGGTGGGAGAGGCGAGAGGTGCTAGCGCTTAGCCTAGCCGATGGTCACGCAAGGAAGGAGCTGACAGAGGAAGAACCATACCCGTATCGACATTTTGGGTATCGCAGAATTGGAGGAGGAAGAGTCGGAGTTCCAACTCACGAACTCATGAGTTGTGAGTTGCGACAAGCGCCCTTAGAATTGGGCCTTGGTCATAGCGTTGTGGTTGCACGAAAGGGCGGAGCTCGCACCTAGTGTTGTTTGCACAGGAGAGCTTCCGAAAGGACACGTGGATTGATTAAATTGTGATTCTAGCAAGGAATCGAAAGAGCCGATTCGGCTCAAAGGAGGTAAAGAATGATCCCGTGAGTGGATCTCGGCTCGAGGGCCGATAGGTCTACATCACAGAGGTCGTGGTCAAGGTAGAGGTCATAACAATTTTCATCAACACAATTTTCAAAGTAATGCGCAATTAGGAAGAGGCAAAAATTTCCGTCAAGTAAGATGTAAACGATACTTAAAGATGGGCCATTATGCATCAAATTGTCTTACCAGCAATGATCAATTGCCAAAGTTCAAGCAGACGTCAAATTCAAACTCTTAACAATCAACACAATATGTAGAAGATCAAGTTTATCAGGATGATGAATATGAATATGTTTTTTCAGCAGTTCAACATGTAGATTCATTTGAAAATGATTGGATATTAGACACAGGGGCTACTCATCATATGACTTATCGCAAAGACTATTTTTGGAATTATAAAGATGTTCAATTAAATCCCATTTGTTTAGCTGATGATACAACTCATATACCTCAAGGAAAAGGTTTAGTGAAAGTTTTTCTCCCTGGAATTGGTGAAAACTGGATTTTAAATATTTGGTATGTACCATCTTTTAAGAAAAAAATGTTATCCTTAGTCACAATCAGACAAGTTGGACATCAAATTGTCATGCAAGATGGTTTGGTGAAGATTATGTCAGTGAAGGATAACTTGAAAACAATAATGACTGGATATGAAGATGGGAAGTTACTAAGAATGAATGGGAAAGTCATCCAAAGAAAGGAAGAAGTTGCAACAACAATGAATTTTGAAATGTCTTCATTCAAATTATGTCATTTTCGATTTGGTCACTTAAACTTTGAAAGTCTCTTGAAACTTAAGTCCTACGATTTGGTGAAGGGTTTACCAACTTTCAAGAAAGAGAATTCCAAGTGTGAAGCTTGTATTTTAGGCAAGCAAAAGAGAGAAGCTTTTCCAACCAGCTCATGGCAAGCAACAAAGTATTTGGAGTTGATTCATAGTGATATATGTGGTCCAATGGAATCTTATTTTGGTGGATGTTGATACTTTATTTTGTTCATTGATGACCACACTAGAATGACATGGGTATACTTTTTAAAGGAAAAGTTTGAAGCTTTTGAAAATTTTGTAAATTTTCAACACATGGTTGAAAAAGAAACTAGAGAAAAGGTTGCTTCTTTGAGAACTGATAATGGAGGTGAATTCACTTCAACTGAATTCAATGATTATTGTTGAAACAATGGAATTAAGAGGCAACTAACAAATTCCTATACTCCACAACAGAATGGAGTTACTGAAAGGATGAACAGAACTCTCATGGGCATGGCAAGATCTATGATGCAGTTTAAAGGGTTGAGCAAAAAATATTGGGCTGAAGCAGTCCATACTGCAGTTTATCTTAGAAATCGATCACCTACATCAACTTTAGATGGAAAAACACCTTATGAATCTTGGTACTATTTTAAACCCATGGTAAATCATCTTAGGGTTTTTGGCTCAACATGTTATGCTTTAGTTCCTAAGGAAAAGAGGACTAAATTAGAAAACTAGAGTATGAAGTGTACCTTCATTGGATACTCTGATGAAAAGAAAGGGTATATATTGCTTTCAGATGAAAAATTCATTGTCAGTAGAGATGTAATTTTTGATGAAATTGAAAGTAACAGTTTAGATGAGATTAACCATCTCCTTGGTCATTTAGACAAGAAAAACACTAAGGGTAAAGGTAAATTCAACAAATCAAAGCAAGCATTTTCGTTTGAAAAAGACTTGGTTACTCCAGAAGACATCTCTTTATCAAAAAGTTCTTCTGATTCATCTGATAATGGATCGACAAAATATTCTTCTAATACTGAATCTTCAAAAGTATCTTCTCCAAGCTCAGATATTTCAGATGAAAGAAGAGCCTCAATTTTTGAAAATCCTCTTTTCAATAATAATGGTGATTCAGATCCCCAATCCCCTCAACATAAGAAGACAAAGTGGGCCGAACAACTTCTCAAAGATTTTCATTCAGATGAAATGAACAAAACAAGAACTAGGGGATATTCAAGAGTAGAAGCTAATTTTGCTCATGCTTCCATGGAACCTACTTCTTTTGCTAAAGCAGCTGAACATAAAGAATGGCAGGAAGCAATGATTAATGAATATGATTCAGTACTTGCAAATGGGACTTGGAACTTAGTTGATTGCCCACAAGATGTTAAGCCCATCAGTTGTAAATGGGTTTATCGAGTAAAGTACAAGCCCAATGGTAAAATTGACAAGTACAAAGCAAGACTTTTTGCAAAAGGTTTTGCTCAACAGGAAGGAATTGATTATGAAGAAACTTTTTCACCCACAGCTAAATGGAAGACTATCAGAATGGTTATCAATTTGGTTGCACATAATGGTTGGAAATTACATCAAATGGATGTCAAAAGTTCCTTCCTAAATGGTGATATAAAGGAAGATATTTTCATGACTCAACCACAAGGTTTTGAAGAAAAAGGACAAGAACATAAAGTTTGCAAACTTGTGAAGGATTTATATGGTTTGAAACAAGCTTCTTGAGCTTGGTATGCAAAAATGGATGAGTACCTACGAAAGGTGGGTTTTCAGCGAAGTGAATCAGATGATACATTGTATTTTCGAATACAAGATAAGCTCATGGTGATACTTGTACTCTATGTTGATGACTTAATCATAACATGAAATAATGAAGCTCACATCAAACAAGTTAAGGAAGAACTTAAAGCAGGTTTCAAAATGACTGACATAGGGGCACTTCATTATTATCTTGGAGTTGAAGTTTCTCAACATCCTAACCAAATATTCCTTTGTCAAACTAAGTATGCCACTGAATTGTTAAAGAAATTTGTCATGGAAGATTGTAAACCTTCTCTTACTCCCATGGAGCAAAAAATGAAACTTTCAAAATTTGAATTGGGGGAATTGGTAAACAGTACAAAGTACATGCATTTGTTTGGAAGTCTCATTTATTTGACAAATACTCGACCGGATTTGTCATATTTAGTCAGTCTACTTTCAAGGTTTATGTAGGAACCAAGGGAAAGTTATTGGAATTCAGCAAAAAGGGTACTAAGATACATTCAAGGTACAAAAGACTTTGGTCTTCTCTACAAAAGGAACACAATTTTTACAGTTGTTGGATATTCATATGATGATTTTGCAGGTAACATTGATGATAGAACATACACTTCAGGTTATTTAATGAATATGGGTTCAACAACAGTATCTTGGAATTGTAAAAAGTAGAAAACAATTGCCAATTCTTCAGCAGAGGCAGAGTACATATCAGCTTGGGAAGCAGCATGTGATATTGTATGGATACGCATAATTTTACAGGATCTTGGTGAAACTCAGAAATCACCAACTACCTTCTTGATCGACAGTTAGTCAGCAATAAAGATGGCCAAGAATCTAGTATTTCATTCAAATACTAAACATGTCAACACCAAGTACCACTTTATCAGATCTCTCATCATCAAAGACATCATCAAGCCTTAGTTCTATCCGTCTGAAGATCAAACTTTAGATATTTTTACCAAACCTCTTGGTAGAATAAAGTTCACTAAGTTTAGAGATGAACTTGGTCTTTGTAAAAATGAACTTCCGAATTAAAGGGGGATTGTTAGACTCATAATCCTAAAGTTCTATATTCTATGCATTTTCTAGTATAAATGTTTTTAGAAATTAATTTATTCTAGTTTGTTAGGATAAGGACACCTAGCTTCTATGTAAAGGACACTTATCATACTCATGTGATTATGTGATTGGTTGTTCTCCTAGTTTTTAGTTTAGAGTTAAGCTATATAAACTAGCTCCTTCTTCAAGTGAGGTTAAGTAGTAGATTATGAATTTCAGATTGTAATCACTTTTTCCTTATTAATAAAATTACGTGTTTGAGGACACTTTGTCAACAACGATGGAGCTAGCATAAGTGAGTTTTCACTTGTGCTAGGAGGATTGGTGATCTCAACAAAGGGAAAGTCAACAATCTATCCATGAAGAGAGAAGCGAAGAAGGTCAAATGTGTGGACAATTTTTTCATACAATACGTGGTTTGCAAGAGGACGAAGCATGTATATACATGGGTTGCGAAAGGACGAATCACATATAGGGTATACACAGTTTGCAGTAGAGAAAACAACGTATATACTTGGGTTTCCAGTAAGGTGAATTGCATATTTGATTTTCTGGGCAGGTACAGATCTATACAGGCTGACAGGTCACATGAGCAGGTCATACAGGTGGTCTACTGCAGACTCGAGTGCAGAGAATATTCCCAAGGATATTTTCTGAGGTTTGGATTTATTATTTGTACGGTTATCGGAGAACAAGGTCATTCTCAGTTTTGGTGACTCCGGAGGAAAAGGTTTCCATATTTTGGTGATATTGTGTGGCTGGGAGGGATGTTTTTTCCCTTAGTATTTCTGATGTTAACAAGATTAAAAAACTCAAATTTATGTCTCATGCGTATTAATGATTCATCTATGATATTTGTATTTCCACTGCAGATGTTTTCAGTTAATAATTTTTAGTGTAAAATCGTTCAATGATAACAACTAGGGTTTTACTTTTAGATCACTAGGAAACAATTTGAAAATTTGAAAATTAGTCACATAAAGTTGCATGTGAAAATTGACATTGTCACCTTAGTAGGAAATCCCCACATTTTAGGGATGGATGAGTTCCATCCCAAGGGAGACGTCCCCAGTAACCTCAAGGGATCAGATAGGAAGGATGCAATGGATTTTGGAATTCTCTCTCACCAATTACCTAATTCAAATGTCTATGTCTGTAAAATTGAGGCAAATGAAGATTTTTGTGTACCTGCCTGGAACAAGAACAATATAACATGTATATATAACACTTTCCAAGTACCAATATGATAGTAAAACCTCAGAAGACAACATACAGTGCAAATATATATTAGTTGATACAAAATTGCAGCAATATAAAGGTTTACAACAACAATTAGTAATTTGTAACAACCACAAGAAATTTAGTTGAGAATTGCAAGCAAATATAGTGAAAACTTAGCAATGTTCAAGTAGATCAATTAAAAATTATCACATGCAATTTCTAAGTAAGTGTTGGCACACAGTGGATGGACCTAGGGTTCAACATGAATTCACCAACAAAATTCTCAGATACCAACCCTTTCGGCATCACCCACAAGCAGGTGAAGTCTTAACCGAGGTATCTATGGGAACTTCAAGAGCAAGGTTTCCGTAGTGATGAAGGGATGAGAGGAAGTCATTCCACTTATAATTTGTTCATTATACCTTTTATCATGTGAATAGAAACATAATCATATGTAATATATTCAGAATAACTGACATATGTCATATGCACACAATAAACATTACAACAAACACATTATGACAAATAGACACCATACTTAATGTGTTTCACCCAAGATGGACTATGTCCACAATGATTGACTTCTTATTATATTATTCAGAGCCATCCATTACAAAATATGTGCATTGCACTCATACATTATGCCCTTGATGTTCTTCTATTCCTCTATCTCTCTTTGTTTCTCTTCACTCTTACATTCTCTCATACATTGCACACTTAGATTTTCACTCCCTCTTGTGCTTAGCTACCTCTCTATCCCAAAACCCTTACATATTGTTGGGCACAAGCCTATTTTGAGGAGATGCTATTTTTGGAAGAAAAACCCAGAATTAGCAAAGTACAGCTGGAAGGAAAAGCAACACATGTGAGGGAAATATGCATGAAAAGGAGGAAAGAATGCAAGGAACACATGAAGGAAAACCTAACCACATTAGGTTTAGGGTTTTTGTAAGATATTGTAATGGATGATAAGCCAAAAATAAGTATAAATAAGTACCAAGGAGGTCTAGGTTGGGGTTCCAAAGTTTGGTAATGTTCAGTGAAGAAAACTATTGTAAGATATAATACCAGTTTTGTAAGCTGTTGAGTTGTAGGAGAGTCAAGCAACTAGATCTCGAGGGTTAGATCGTAGGTTGAGGATCCTAGTGTGAGCTAGTTAGCCTCATAGGGATTGCAAAACTTGTTTTTTGATTGTATGAATGGAGTTGTAGTGCGTGTTATAACCCTAAATTGCACCACACATGCTTACCTGGCATCAGGCCAACTCATATCCCTTCATTTCCAAAACATCTACTGAACAACTCTTTGGAAATCCTCTTGTGTCAAGGCCCATGCGCCCTAAACCATTACTGCATGCGTGTGCACGCTGGCAGGCCCACTACAGCCCACATGTACCTAACAAAGCACAAAAAAATGAAAGTTGTTGATGGAACAAAAAGCTATGGGTCAGTTAACTGAAACTCTCGGCCATGCATGGCCAAGGGTTCGTCCAAAACCCTAGCTCCTTCTAGCCTATAAAAGAAGGAGTAGGGGTACCATTTGGAGGAGGAAAAAATATAGCGAAGAAACTCTGCTCATTTTCCGAATCCATTGTCCCAACCCTTTAGCCTTTCCTCATGCCAAAGGAGATTTAACGCAAAGCAGTTGGAGGACAGAAGAAGAGGAGCCTAGGATCAGGATCAAGGAGCGGTGGCCGGTCTCGAATTTGATTGTAAGTTGATTCTTTTTTCAAATAATAAAAGAATACTTTTCCCATCCCAATGCATGAGTTATCTATGGTTTGGTTAATTTATGCTTAATTTCTAACCCTCAAGTAGAAAAGTAGCGTGCATGCATTGTTGTTGGTTTTGACTACAGGTTATCTTTGGAAGGAGCAGTGTAAGCAAGCGGTCGAAGCACAACGAAGGATCTACACCAAACGCCAGTAACAAGGTTAGTAGTTCCTTTCCGTGCATGTATTGTGAAAGAGGGGTTTAAGTTTTGGGTGGTAGGTTAAAAATTAATTTCTTTACGATCAAAATCTGCATGCAAGTCTGACCCTAGTTTGCTAGTCCGTAGGGTATTTTTCCCAACAACAGAATTGGCAACCATACTGGGGAAGATGCTCTTTAGGGTTTCCGGATATAGTTGAGTTTTTGGGTAGTTTAAAAGATTAGATTTTCGGTTTCTTTGCCTATCTTTTTCTGTAAGGTCTGAGCGAGCAGGGAGCCTGGTTCTTCATACCAGTTTTCCCTGACTTCTGCTTAACGATAGTTGTCGGGACACACAGAGGTACACGCGGCCTGCATAAGGCCTGCACGCATGTACCCGCACCCTATCCTCTTACAGCCCGCGTGTGAACGCTAACTGTAGGGATAACAGTAGCGTGTAGGAGTCCAGAGACCTGTAGAGGCAATCCACCTCTTCCCTGTCAGAATTATACATTCTCAGGGGGTTTTCTGGAATCCTGTCTGAGTCTTGCTGGTTCACAGTCCTATTTCAGATTGCCTTTTTGCCTTGTTATTCCTTGCATTATTTTTTCTTTTCTGTTAGAAAAAACATCCAAGCCTTCAAGGGACCCTGGTTGTCAATACCAAAGGCCTCTTCTTGGTCTGGACTGTCTGTTTTTATCTTTGTCTTAGAAGTTATACATACACGTGACCTGTACAAGGTCAGCCTGCGTGTACACGCGTCCTGTTTCAGATCAGCACGCATTCGCACGGGTGCTGTTTTAGTGACAATAGCATGGTCGACAGGCTACTTTTTGTTCAGGGTGGGGCAGTCATCCCCTCCTTTGTTGAGAAGTATTCCTCTCAGGTGGTTGAGTCTAGGGTTGAACAGTCATTAGTTTAGGTCCTCTTACCCTTAGCTTGCTTTTTCACAGTTGATAGTTGACAGAAAATATAAAAAGAAAAATTTTGTTTTATGGTTTTTAGACAAGTGTAAGAGTCTTTGTTTTCTTGATTGCCATTGTGTGTCTTTACTCTGATTCTTTTCGATCTGCGCTTTAAGCCAAAAATTGTTTTTCTTGGTTTTGTGCTTGTCGGTATTTTCCCTTTGTTGCTTTATTTGCACTTAAAAATAAAAAAAAAATCTCTTTTTCATTTTCTTCTTTGTTTGAAGAGTGTGTTTCTGCATCATTAGTTAGGGAGAAGTCTTTTATTTCGTAAGTTTTTGCAGTTCATTTAGAGAATAAGTAGCTCGTAGTCGAGCGAAATTCCTTCATGGTTGCTGCATAAAATCTTAGAAAAATTGAAAAGAAAAAGAAATCTTTCTTTGTGAAAAGTTGCTGAAATTTTGCATTTAGTAAAAGTCTTTTGTTTCCAACATTTTTTCATTCGTTTTTGCTTTCGTATTTACACATCATCAGTTTCACCTTCATACCCTGTGACGTAAGAAAGCCCATAAAAGAAACGCTAATTTAAAATCTATTAGACTTTTTGTTTGTAGGGTTCACAAACTAGTTGAGGACTAGGGCCTTGGATTAGGTTGGAGAGGAAACTCTCCAAGGCCATTCAAAACCAAACATTAGAGTCTGTGATAGGAAGTGTAGAAGTCTAGTTTCATGGAAGTTATCCAGGACCCCCTTTTAACACAGGGGATAAACACGAGGTCACGTGCGGAAAGGTAGCGGAGATAACCCCTCAAAAGCCGGACCAATCGTAGTGGAGAACACATATCGAGGGCTTGTTTTGGGATTCCGTCGTTTGCATTTGCCATGGGGCTTCGTGGGTCTCGAATCCATTCGAGGTCCTCAATTGTCTTCCAGACCATTTTCTCTTGATACCCTTGACAGGTTTCGGGCTTGATACCCTGCTCATTGTGGTCTACCCGACTTTCGACTGTACCCGCCTAGTGACTGTTCGCGTGCTGGCAACTAGTTGCCAATATTTTTAGGGACATAAACGGGTGACTGTGGGGGTATACCATGGTACCTAGGACATACATCGGGCCACGCTTTGCAGAGTATACCCAGAGGGTGCTTCCGTATTCGAGTTTCACTTGCACCGGTAAGTTTCTCTAGTGTTGGTTGTTGTAACTGTTCTTCCAAATAGTTTAGTGATTGCTTGTCTTATCCCTTAGGGGATTATTTTTAGTGTGTGTTACTATTTGAACGTGTAGAATACCTTATAATGTATTGGATATTCTCACACAGTGGAGGATCCCAAGCTCCGCTGGTTACGAAGGCTTCTGGGCTTGCCACCGGTTATACTGGAGCCACCCCCACCACCATTAAGGCAGAAGCTAGACCAACAAGGGTCTTTCGAAGCGACCGGGTTACAAACCATTGTGCCTGAACAACTCTCAGAGGAATCAACCGCCAATATTGGCTTGATTGAAACCCCAACCACTGATACTTGGCCACAGGTTATTGTACCAATCCAATTTTACGAACGCCTGTCAGTGCCTCACACAGCTATGGAAACAAACACTGTTACTTCTTCTGGGAATTCTTCCATTCCCACCACAGTTGCTACCACAGGAGAATCATCTCCTAACTTACCGTCGTCAGTCCAAGCCACCACGGTCTCGACCGTAACTACATCGCACAGTGGACTGACCCCATCTATAGAGGCGGCCACAACTCCCTTCACACCTAGTGCGACAGGCCCTCCGTTCTCATACGGTATGCCTAGTTAGGGTACAAGTCCTGCACTCACTTACTCCACTTTACAGACTTTGGGTCTGGGGGCAGGGACCTCCAACGCTCCTCTGCAAGGTCAACTTGGGGGCACTCCTGTCCCTTTTAATGCTTTTCCTTACACTGGAGGTCATATTGCTCCTTTGTCCCCTTCGCTTGGTGGTCCGCATCAGCAGTCCTCCGGGCAACCTGCACACACTAGTTTATTTGGAGTCGGGAGTCAAGGAACATCTGCGCACAACATGCCGATAGGTTCGTCACCGTTTGTTTGGAATGAGACGTTTGGTAACAACACTTTCGCATCCACTGCTTTCCCATCTGGGGGCACTCCCATTTTTGGACAGTCTACTCTGGCACAGGGTACTATTCCTATGCCGGGGGCACATATAGCAGGACCTTGGAACTCAGGACAAGGATCCGTTCCCTCCTCTGGAATGCTATTTTTTGGTAATTCTTTCCACAGTCAATGGAGCCCTGGACAGACTACTGTGCCTCTCCCATCAGGACTGACATGGGGTAATCCTTCCCAAAGTCCTTCAAACACGATGCATGCCCAACATCCTATGTCCTTTAATGGAAATCAACCAATGATGTCTCCACAGATGCAAAATCCTTATGCTGGTCAGGGCCATGGTTTCTACCAGAACCTGGGCCAGCAGCCAAACTTTTCTTGGCAACCTGGTGCCAGTCAAACTCCAGGACCCTTTTTCCCAGGTTATCAGCAACAACCCAAATTACTGTTCTTGGCGACGTTACACTTGCTAGATTTGACAAGGTTGTTAAATGACCCTATTTGTCACGATCCATGTTGGCCTCCTATGCCAACGAAGTTTCCTTCGGACATTCCAAAGTTCGAGGCCAAGCCTAACGAAGATCCAGGTGATCATGTGACTACCTTCCATCTTTGGTGTTCATCTAACTCATTGAAAGATGACTTTGTACAACTGCGATTGTTTCAATGCACTCTTGTTGGGAGTGCCGCGAAATGGTACATCGAGCTCGATCGCTCAAGATAATCTTCTTTTGGCGAACTGGTGATGGCCTTCCTTAACCATTTCCAGTTACCTGTGAGATATGACGCTGGCACAGAGTTTCTCGCCAATTTTGAACAGACAACAACAGACCATATCTCTGATCATATCCGAGAGTGGAGACGCCAGAAGAGTCTAATTAAAGTACCAGTCCCACCAGCATTCCTGCTTGAGTGGTTCCTTAAGTCTCTGGTCCCACAATTATCCAAAGATGTCGCAACTTCTGGGGTTTTCTCCGAAGAAGATGCCATCATGAGGGCTCAACAGTTTGAGCTCATCTATTCTCAGTCTAGTTTATTATACAACATCCTGCTGTATGCACCACGATCGATACTGGATAAAACTAGACAAAGAGCTGGACCACATGCCGATGGTATTGTTGGTTCAGCACAAACCAAGCCCACTGAGCAATTGACAAAACAATTGCAACAGTTATCTATACAACACTCAACGACCAACTAGACTACTGCTTTGGCTTCTCCTCCTACCCAAACATCGGACGTACAATCCATGTAGTCGACTAACCCAAAGGCCACCCAACAGCCTGAAGGGAAGAAAAAACAATGAAAGAAGGGTAAGGGGGATAAAAAACCCACTGATAATGCTGGTGGGGACACCACGGAAAAATGAAAGGCAAGGTATCCGTGCAACTTGTGTGTGGAAGACCACCCGACCCATCTTTGTCCTCGACTTGTAGAGGCCCAAAAGTTTGTCACACAACAATAGCAGGCAGTGTTGACTAATCCCTTTCAACATGGGAGAAATTTAACTCAAGCCTGTACAAGTGCCGAAGGGGGCAGCCAAGAAACCGACCCTCCTCCAAACAATCCCTCATCAGCGAACGTATATATGGTTAGGGGTGATGCTTTCATAACGACTAGAGCACACGACTATAGTAAACCAAGTGCTTCTGAGAAGGGTAAAGAAGCCGACCTCCCATCTCTTCCTCTACAGATCAAGAAGACGTTGGGAGAAACAATGACACACATTCCAAAGGGTGCATTTAAGAAATCTTCTCACAACCCAAATGCAAGGGCCGCCCAGAAATACTCTGTGGTGGAAGATTTATCACAAACCCCTTGTGCGATGTTTGCTTTGGAGGTCCTCCAAAGCTGCCTTGCTCAGAGGAAAGCCTTGTTAACTGCTTTGGGCTCTACTGAGACTTGTAATCTGGGTACCATCATGTTAGATACAACTGACTTAAAATGTCATCTTCCTTACCACGTAGCGTTTCAGATAGTAGTGGCTCATCCCACAAAAACTTTTACATGGAATATCTTCCGCACAATGGTCGACGAGGGCACCTCGACATGTGTTATGTCGCTAGCATGTTGGAAGGCCATTGGCCAGCCCTCTTTGTCTCCATCACCTACTCTCCTCACTACTTTCGACGGTTGTTCTTTCCGACCACATGGCATCATTCCTTCTTTCCTTGTGTAGTTAGGAGGGAAGACCGTGTGTGTCGAAGTAGAGGTAGTTGATGCTCCCCTCGACTATAATCTCTTGTTAGGATGGAGTTGGACTTATGCTATGCAAGCTGTGGTGGCTACAGTTTTTTGAGTCTTGTTGTTTCCACACGAGGTTCAGATAGTGACCATCGATCAATTGTCCTTGTCTAGACCTGAACCAGCCTTGGGGGCATCCACGGTCCCCATGATTGATAATCCTCAACCAGGTGTCGTTAACCTAGGAGTTGGTTTGTGCCTGTCTTTGATGGGTACCTTCGATTACCCACCTTCTCACGATGACGCCAAATTTATATCTAATCACCATAAGTTTGAGATTTTTTAAGTTTCGTCATTCCGCATGACTTACTTTGAGGATCCTTGGATTCTTCCTTCCACATCAGCCACAATGGATGAGACAGGGCACTCCGACATGTCCATGCCCTTGTCAGCTGCTGAAGTCGCATACTCTTTAGTCCAGCAAGCTTCAGCTAACCCCGATCCGACTCCCGCACAAGAGTTAGATCCACTTCTAGAGCCTATTTGGGCACAGGGTTCTCTTGCTAACATCGATTTGTTAGACTTAGTCTTTCCTTCTGACGAAGCAGTAATCGAAGCAATGACTAGTCTGGAAAAACCTTGGGAAGATATTCATCACAGATCATACTTTCTCCCCGAGTTAAGCCGAATCGAAGCCGGAGAATTCACCATTACCATGATGGGAGATCAACCATGTCCTATTAACCTCTTAGCTACACAGGAAATTTATGCTGAGGGCAATATGGCGACTACCACTGAAACCATACCCATCAACATCTCCCGAAACCCTGGCATCATGGAAAATGTCTTCGTCGGAGCGGATTGCTCCCCCGAAGAGATTCAAATTTACACAGATCTTTTCAAATAATTTTGCGATGTTTTTGCCTGGTCTTATGAGGAAATTCCAAGTATCAATCCAAAAATAGTTGAACATGAAATCACAATGTATCCTGATGCCAAGCTTGTTCGACAAAAACTTCGTCCAGTAAATCCTAAGAAAGCAGCAACCATCAAGATTGAGGTCGAGAAATTGCTCAAGGCAAGTTTCATTTATCCTATTCATTTGACTCAATGGGTGTCAAACCCCGTGCCGGTCAATAAAAAACAAGGCACGATTCGTGTATGTACTGATTTCCGTGATTTGAACAAGGCATGTTCCAAAGATAATTTTCCGACACCATTCATCAACCAGATCATTGATGAATGTGCCGGTTGTGAAGCCTTTTTGTTCATGGATGGTTTTTCAGGATATAATCAAATCCAAATCAAACCTGAAGACCAACACAAAACAAAATTCATTTGTCCGTGGGGTACATTCGCATATTGTAAGATGCCTTTTGGCCTTAAAAATGCTGGAGCCACTTTCCAGCGGGCCATGTATTTTTTGTTTCATGACATCAAGCATATAGTCGAGGCCTATCTAGATGATTTAGCATCACGCTATCGCAAGCGAACAGATCATCCCACGCACCTTCGACTAATCTTCGAACGCTGTCGCTACTTCAGGATTCGCTTGAATCCAAACAAGTGCAGCTTCTGTGTAATGTTAGGACGTTTGCTGGGTTTCATCGTATCAACAACAGGGATCATGGTTGATCCTCTTAAGGTGGAGGCGATAATCCAGTTGCCCCCCCCACGCACAATCTTACAACTTTAGAGTCTACAAGGCAAGGAAAACTTCTTACGACGCTTCATCGCCAACTATGCCGAAATCGCCAAGGGATTTATGCGTTTACTAAAGAAAGACATTCCATTTTTCTGGGATGAAGCTGCTCAACGCTCTTTCGATGCATTAAAACACGCCCTCACAACCGCACCTCTGCTACGACCACCTAATTATAACAAGGATTTCTTATTATATTTGGCTGCCGCAGAGTCAACCATAGGCATGGTTTTAGTTCAGGAAGATGATTTGTTTTCAGAATACGTGATCTATTACTTGAGCCGAGGCCTCATAGGACCAGAACTTAATTATTCCCATCTCGAAAAAATTGCGTTGGCAGCCGTTCATGATGTTCAACGGTTCTGTCACTATGTTCTATTTCACAAGACCACCGTCGTTGCTGTCGTGAATCCATTCCAGTACATGTTGACACGACAAGTTATAGGCGGAAAAATCAGTAGGTGGATGGTCATCCTCCAAGAATTTGACTTAGACTTCGTTTTCGCCAAGTCCAAGAAGTCATTGGTCTTCACAGAACTTATTTCGGAACTTCCGGTTGAGTCAGGTGACGTTGTGCCTGAGGAATTGCCTATCCAGGGGGATATGTTTTTGATTGAATCTTCAGACCCCTGGTATGGAGATATACTTATTTATCTCCAGAATTTGAAGTGCCCCACCTCTGATTCTCGTGACGAGCATCGACGGATATGCCATCAGGCTAAGAATTATCTCATACTCGATTATACATTGTATCGGAGAGGTGTAGACTGCATCTTGCGTCGATGTCTCACTCATGAGGAGGCCATCCTAGTGCTCAACGATTGCCATACTGGAGCATGTGGTGGTCATTTATCAGGGTTAGCAACAACCCAAAAGATTTTACGAGCAGGTTACTTCTGGCCCACACTTATCAAAGATTGTATCGAATCGGTTAAGAAGTGCTATCTGTGCCAAATCTTTTCTCGGAAGATGAGGGCACATCCCGCTCCTATGTTTCCTGCCATCATATTTGGTCCCTTCACTAAGTGGGGGAATGATTACACTACATGCAACCCCCTGTCAGCAAGGGGGCACCGCTATATCATCATAGCTATCGACTACTTCACTAAGTGGGTCGAGCCTATGCCAACGTTTAAAGATGATGGAGAGACTGCAACTCTTTTCTTGTTCAACCAAATTATAGCCAGGTTCGGAGTCCCGAGAGAGATTGTCACCGACCATGGCTGTCACTTTCAAAACCAAATGATGACCGAATTAACGTCAAAGCTTGGGTTACGGTAGGAACATTCATCACCTTACTACCCCCAAGCCAATGGGCAGGTGGAAGCTGTAAACAAAACTCTTAAGACGATTCTACAATGAACTATCAACTCAGCCAAGTCAAACTGGCATTTGATGTTATATTCGACATTATGGGCTTACCGAACATCTGTTAAGACTGCAACTGATTTCTCACCTTTTCAACTCGTTTACGGGCTGGAGGCAGTCTTGCCCATAGAATGTCAAATCCCATCTCTGAAATTGGTAGTACAATTATTGCCAGACACTTCTCCACTTGAAGAACAGTTAGTATACCTCGAGAAAGTTGATGAGCAGTGTCGCGATGCGGCCTTGGCCAACGAGGCTCACAAACATAAGGTCAAGTGTCAATATGATAGGTCCGTTCGTCCTTGGATTTTTTCTGAGGGCGACCTTGTCCTGGTCTATGACCAAGACAAGGATCCCCTGGGGGCAGGAAAGTTTAAACCCATGTGGTTTGGACCCTTCATTATAAAGGAGGTATTAAAATGGGCGCTTATCGTTTGGTTGATTTTGAAGGGAATGCATTGGCGGAGCCTAGAAATGGGCTCTACCTCAAGAAGTATTACTTATATATAGGTCAATGTGGGTAACTTTTTGTAACATATGTATAGTCTTTGTACTATTACTTTTTTACATTTCTTTTAAAAAAGTTTTATGGATGTGTCATTGATGTTATCTTCCATCAATATGGCAGATGTCAAGTGAGTCTGAGGTGTTCATTGGGTATGCGGACGATGCTAGTCGACACACGCGGAGGCTTGCCTCCGTAGCTTGGGTAATCCTTACACCACAGGGTCAGTTGCTATCTTCCGGAGGTATATGCTTAGGAAACACCACAAATAATGTCGCCGAGTATAGTGCAGTTATTGAGTTGCTTCGTGATGCCTTGTCATTGGGTATCTCTCATCTCCGGGTCTATCTCGACGCTCAACTGGTTGTGTCGTAGCTAAATAGAGTATACCGGGTTCATGATCCAACTTTACATCGACGATTCCTTAGGGTATGTCTCTTAGAATGAAACTTTGATTATATTACATATTTTCATGTTCCTAGGAGATTAAACCAAATTACAGATACTCTAGCTAATCAAATTTTAGATTGGCATCTTGCCCACATATAAAAATATCATGGACATAAACATGTAAATACATTTTTGCACACATAATCCATAAGACACAAAAAAGATAAAAACCATATATAAACATCATAAAATCACTAGAGTACATAGATGGATGCAAACGCCTAAAAAATGGGAATAGTAACGAGTCACTGGGCTTATGCCCTCAAAAATATATACAACAAGGTTCTCGTGGCACATAAAAAGTCTAGAGTCTGTTCAGGGCCTATGGGCCATGTTATAATCATCTACTGCACAGGATAAACGCCTAAACAAACGGACCCATGTCTGAGGTGCCCCCACAACATGAGGCTGCATGGATGGCGGCAGGTCCTCTATCTCTGCCATCGGGACTGTGCGAGTGAGTGCAGTAAAGTTCCACTCAATTCGCCTAAGGACCCTCTCGGCCTCTCCTGTTGGGAGGTTCCTTGCTACTGCTACTCCCCCAGCAGCAGCAACCGTGGCTTCCAGCTGTGGGCGATGCCGGTTCTGTGCATAGTCGGCAGGTCGCACTGGTCCCACATCTTCATGCAATAAACATTTACCCATCAAGTACTTTGGCATACAAAAACGATATATATAACAAAAAGACATAAAAATTACATATGCAAACAAAAAAAAAACTACAAAGGAGGAGACTTACCCATCTCCCCTCGCTCCTCACCAGGAGGCACGGGTATCTCTGGATCTCTAGAGAAGTCTATCCCTGCATATGGGTAGTCATCGATAGCCGGTATTTGTCATGACAGCCAAGCAAAAAAGTCGTCGTCGAAGGCCTCAACGGTCCTTCCACCACCCTGTCGTGGCAGTAACACTGCCCATCTACACACTGCAGGGAAAGAGGCCAGGTGTCCTCGTACTACAACCCGAGGACTGAAACACATAACTCTCTCGAAAAAGAACGAACACAAGATAGTCCCGAACCCAAAGTTCCTCTCTGTCCGCTGTCGGAAATCTATCAATTGCCTCTTCATACACTCCAGTAGTGTGGTGCTCGAATAAAACATTTGTGCATTCATGCACTAGATAACACAGTTCATATGTGCGCGCGAAGCTTGATGCACGACTGCTAAGTCAGTAATCCGCCCAATAAGTAACAAGATAGTCTGTAGTGCTAAGTTGGTAATCTTGCTAACAGGTACCTGGGAACCTGCACATTCGGTCCCAGCCTCACAGTACTCAGCTATCAACTCCGAGATCTTGCTCGGCCCCGCAGGAAAAGTCTGGAAGTTGACTGGTTCCCCTCTCCTTGAGAGGCCAGTCAGAAAGTAAATGTCCTCGGTGGTGGGCACCAATGATTACCCCTCAAGCATAAAGGCCTCGACATCAGGATGCCAATAATCAATGAAGGCATTCAATGTCTGTTTATGCCTTGGTTGCATGCGCATAAACAAACATAAAAAGAATTTGAGTAAACCGCATTGCATTAACACGGCCACAACAATCAGATCTGCAACAACCACTTCACTGATTGCCTCATGCTCCCTCTCCCTCCACTAGACATACATCCTGCCAACACAACAAGGTAAAGGAGGGTCAATACTTCTTTTAATTTTCTTTTTCATCAATGGGGGGGGTACACGTGGTCTGTAGAGATGACAGTCACGTGCACACGCGTGCAGGATTTATTTTTCACGCGTGTACGCGTGAGCTGTCTCTGGACAACCCACGTGTACCTAGGGCCAACCTTTTTAAGGTCGACGCCCACCCAAAAAATAACTTAAATGACTAAAATGAAGTATTGACTAGCTAGATAAGGGAGTTTGTACTTACTTGGTCCAAGCAGAAGTTCGCTTCGTTCACTGTAGCTCCCGGAATCACTATCTTTGGCAAAGGGGGTCTTTTGGCTCTAGAGTTAATTTCCAAATCAGCAATGGTGATAATGAGCTGCCAGCTTCTATTTATAGACTTTTTGGCCTCTTTTTGTAACTTTTTTGGCCCCCCTTATCAATTTCTTTATATCAAAAACCATTTAGAGTGATCCAGGAGTTATATGGGAGGGATTTGATCAGGTTTTGGGACAATTTTTTTTTGAGTTTCGAAAAAATATTGACGGTCCATAATTTTTTTTTTTTACAAAAATCAACTTGAGCATATAGTTTAGGATACTACCCCAACTTTTGCATCTCGTTTCCTTTTTCTTATGATATAGGATCGATCCCATCAGGTTGTGACACCGAACCATCATATCTGCTCTAGAAGTGTCGCGACTTGGTTCTAGAGCTTACCAGAACATGGATGCCCTAGGTAGGTCCTGGTTGCATTATGGTGTCCATGCCATTTCTAAAAAACACTGTAGGCTCAAGAGTCTGTATAGTCTTTCCTAAATATGAGTTTGAGCCTCATTTGCATGGGTCTTTTTTACTCTTTGTCTCACCCTCAGGAATCCCAAAACATAAACGGGTCTCCTTTTAAGCCCTTTTTAGAGCCTCTAAAAATGAAAAGATTGCCGAGCAATCTTGTGACCTTTCACGCTCGTTAAACTGACATTTGAAGTCACGTATATCCGACGGTAGTTTACCCCTTTTTCGATCCAGAAGGTCAACTGTATGAACAAAGGTATACTCTATCGAATTCCTATTCTTTAGAAGAGTATCCTCAGGTATAATTTTATTCCTTTTTCAGGCCCGAGGGACTAAATTTACGAAAAAGAAACCCCCACGGAGTCCATAGTTAAGCTCTTTTCAGAATCCCTAAAATTGAAAAGATCGCTGAGTGACCTTATTCTTTCACACTCGTTAAATTGGTCCAGAAGAATATTCCTGATAGAGTCCATAGTTAATCTTTTTTCAGACTCCTTAAAAGTGAAAAAGTAGCCGAGTGATCTTGTCCTTGTCACACTCGTTAAAATGGTTTTGAATTGACGTCTAATCGGTGCTAGTTTATCCCTTTTTCGAACCGACTAGACTATTGTTGAAAAAGGTACCCCAACGGAGTCTCCTTTTATGCTTTTTCAAACTCTCTAAACATGAAAAACCACCGAGCTTACCTTCTCTGGGCTCGTTAAACTTACATCGAAGGACATTACCATTGTGTGTTCTATCAACCGCATTTGCATACCTTATCCACCAGCCTTGTGACAATTTGCTTCTGCGTCTTAACACCCTTGGCCCCCGGAGGATTTTTTCCCGAGTATCATTTTACCAGAACATCAGTCTTGTCCTTGTGCCTCGAGCTTGTATGTTTGCAGTACTCGTTCCCCCATTGTAACGTAATATTCCTCTATTCTTTTTCAAAAATTATCAAAAAGAACAAAAAAATCAAATATACCCCAAAAAGAGGATGGGAAAAGTATTTTCTTTATTGGCAGCATAATGAGACGCCCTTGGATAAAGCACATCTGTCCGTTTGATCATCAGACTATGGGATGTAGTACGAACTTAGGAAGATTTTCTCACTATATAGAGTTGTGTCCTCCACCGTTTGGTTACTCTTCCAAACATATGGAGAGTTTGCGTTGCCTCCCGCTTCATAGACTTATGATTAACATATATGCTGCCCGAGTCTTATCACTTGTCGTGCTATTATCCAAGGGAAGTTTGTCACTAAGCCTGAGTCGGTCCCTCTGCAATATGTCTCTTGTCCGCATACCCGACCATCCTGAACGTCCAATTAAGTCCTTGTTCGAAATCACTGAAGCCTTCAGTTCGATCATCAAGATTATCAAGTCCATAACCGACGAGCCGTCGAAGACCTCTGGGTAGTGCAGTCGTACACTCATATTACACTCCTACCCGAGTTTTAGAAGATTTTGAAGTTGTTGCTCGAGCTCTGAAGTACAACCATTAGGCTGAATCAACTTCTGGAAGATGGGTACTATATATGTCTATCTTTCTGATTTCGAGATGTAGCTCCGCTGTATATTATTCGTGACTACTCTTTATAGTTATTTGACATGGATCTACAGTGTATTTGATTGGTAGCCATGGTTCTATTTTGTCCCGAGCATGGGTATGCTCGCCTCAGTGAGACATTTGTTATTTTGTAGACGACGCCTCCTGGTTCCTGATCCTTGGGCTCACTCGTTCAGCATATCAGTAAAGATTGGCAAAAGATTGGTAATGTATTTTGGCCATCAGATGCTCTTTTTACCTCACACATTAGGGGGCATCTGTTATAACCCTAAATTGCACCACACATGCTTACCTGGCATCAGGCCAACTCATATCCCTTCATTGACAAAACATCTGCTGAACAACTCTTTGGAAATTCTCTTGTGTCAAGGCCCACGGGCCCTAACCCATTACTGCACGTGTGTGCACACTGGCAGGCCCACTACAGCCTGCGTGTACCTAACGAAGCACAAAAAAAGGAAAGTTTCCGATGGAACAAAAATCTATGGGTCTGTTAACTGAAGCTCCCGGCCATGCATGGCCGAGGGTTCATCCAAAACCCTAGCTCCTTCTAGCCTATAAAAGAAGGGGTACGGGTACCATTTGGAGGAGGAAAAAATATAGCGAAGAAACTTTGCCCATTTTTCGAATCCATTGTCCCAACCCTTTAGCCTTTCCTCATGCCAAAGGAGATTTAACGCAAAGTAGTTGGAGGGCAGAAGAAGAGGAGCCCAGGATCAGGATCAAGGAGCGGTGGCCGGTCTCGACTTTGAATTTAAGTTGATTCATTTTTCAAATAATAAAAGAATACTTTTCCCGTCCCAATGCATGAGTTATCTATGGTTTGGTTAATTTATGCTTAATTTCTAACCCTCAAGTAGAAAAGTAGCATGCATGCATTGTTGTTGGTTTTGACTACAGGTTATCTTTGGAAGGAGCAGCGTAAGCAAGCGGTCGAAGTGCAACGGAGGATCTACACCAAACGCCAGTAACAAGGTTAGTAGTTCCTTTTTGTGCATGTATTGTGAAAGAGGGGTTTAAGTTTTGGGTGGTAGGTTAAAAAATAATTTCTTTACGGTCAAAATTTGCATGTAATTCTGACCCTAGTTTTCTAGTCTGTAGGGTATTTTTCCCAACAATAGTGCGCGCGGTGCCATCTATTACAAAACCATAATAAAAGAGCCTAAGAGCCAGATCTTTGTGGACGTAGACCAGGAGGGGGTGAACCACGGTAACACCTGTGTAATGTGTTATGTGATGTGTTTATTACATAAGTAATTTTTGTAAGTAGTTAGTTGATGAATGAATAATTCAGTGAGATATGTCAATTGTTAGATTTGTTAGAATGCATGCATACAATTAATGGTGAATGGATATTAAGAATAATAGAAGGAACTACCATATCAAGGCTTAAGAAAATGAAATTCAATCCCAAATCCCCACTCTTTCCCACACTGCAAGCATCTGAGTATTGCAGTTAGCCATAAAACTATCTCAGGTGAGACTGTGCAGTACATCCCGTGTGTTGTGTTGCCTTCTGGTTTACTAGGAGGGTTGATAGTTTTAGAGGGATTTGTTGGAAGCTTGTTCAGATCAGAACATAGGTCAGCCCAAGAAGTAGGAAGAGAGACTATTAACCAAAAAATGGTTCTGTTTTTGACTAGAACTGCATGGGATTGAGTGAATGGGATCCGTGAAATAATCGCGAAAAGAATGAAGGTATAAAAATGAATGTTCAGACCATGGAATCCAACAAAGGAAGATATTGAAAGCTAGTTGAAAATAAAGGAGCTGGAGTTTGCGCATAAAGACAACAGAAACCCTAGATTAATAGCGCACAAATATATTGACAAGTATGTGTTTAGAGACCTTCATGAGGTATTTTTATGTGACTTCCCGCATGTGTTGCATGAGTGGCTATTGAGGTTGAAAGACAACCACCCTACAAATCAAATCAGAAAGCTCGAGTGGAATCCTGTGGATATTGCACAGTTACAACAAGTTAACAACAAATTCACACACACATTAGATTTCTGGCTAGACAGTATTGTTGCAGGATTTATCACAAAATTTGCAGTAGATACCACGAAGTCTTACAATGTAGCAGAGCACGAGTTCCTAAAAGGACCGAGAGGTAATTATATCATATCGATGTACACTTCGATCAAGATCTTACTGTATACAAAATGTGTAATGACTATGGAAGCAAACAACTAAACTTCCTTGCGTGCATGGGGGAAGGGGGGAAGCAATGACAAGAGCTGGAGAAATGGAGGAAGAGATGGATAAGGGAAAGAAGGAGGAGGCCTTGGACCCAATCATGATGGAGGAAGATCAGATCAAGCAGATCATGGAAACAACCGGAAAAATGCACAGTGGAGTACCCTACCAGTACAAGATGAATAATAAGAAGAGATCCATAGCAGATAGAGATGGCTTGTCAAGTGATAAAGAAGAGGTAGAGTATCTCCAGGATGTGAATAAAATTGAGGAATTTCTGCACACAACATATGAAGGTAGAACTCCTATCCATGTCAGTGTCAGTGTGGAACCCATAAACCCATGTGTGACTAATACACCAGAAAGAACACCACCATTTAGACAACGAAATTTTAGTGGAAGGAAGACAACATGAAGTGCACCCAATCAAGGAGCAATGACTGGAGGAGCCAGTTCAAGAAGTATTAGTCAAGTATCTACACCACATGGAGGCCGTAGTTCATCACCGTTCAAAATGGAAGGATGTGATCCCACCATCAGGTTACTTGAATTTAAGGGAGAAGCATCAGAGGATCCTGAAAAGAACTTGTTTATCTGTGAGAAGATTTGGGAAGCAAAGCAGATCACATATGAGGATACAAAACTTGCACGGTTAGCTATCATGCTAATAGATCGTGCACTGGATTGGTACATGAGCTTAGCTGTAAACAATCCACCAGGAACAACAAGTATGATTACAGATGTCAAGAAGCTACTGATAAATGAATTTCAAAAGCCTAGTTCAGAGGATCAGTATATGAATGAGATGATTGAAATCAGGCAGAAAACAAGTGAGTCTATTTGGGAGATTGATCAGAGGTTTAAATGTCTTAAAGGTAAGCTGAAGTATGTCATGAATAATATGCAACATAGACATCTCTTTTTGAACTCACTATTACCACATCTGAAATACCCTTTGGGGCAACAAAAGTTTCAAACTCAGGCAGAGGCTCTACAGGTAACCCTACAACTGGAAGAGAACCAGTATCAGAAGAAAGATCCAACAATAGAGGAGATGAAGGAGGATTTGAAGAACCTCACATTTAAACTAAACCAGAATAAGAACAGAGAGAAAAGAGAAGTTGTTTGGTGTACCACATGCAGGATATAAGGACATCACAAGAATGAGTGCCCAACTTTCGTGCAGTACATGGCAACAGGGTTGCCAAACCATTTTCCAATAGGAGGAATATGGTGCAAGATCAGTAAAACACATGGACATGACTTGTATCATTGTCCCATGATGCAGAAGTAGCAAAAAATACCCAAGAGTTCATATTTCAACTTTTTCAAATCAGTGGGTCATGATGACAAAGATTGTAGGACAATGGACTTGATGCGGGAAAGAACATCAGACACCTATAGGATGCAGGCATAAATGATGACAGGGAAATATGCACCTTAGTTTAACCAGGTACCACCTCCATACAACACTGCACAACCTCGGTATAATAACATGCAACCACAGTATAACCCCACACATTATAATCAAATGCCTCAGTACAACACACCACGAGCAGATTGAGGAGGATACAGAGGTAGAAGACGAGGTAGAGGAGGATTTGGAAGAGGCAGAGGTCTAGTAGTGTGACACAACTGCCAACATCCACGCCACTATGCAAGGGAATGTCCACTTCCACCTGCGACATGCATGTATTGTCACACAAAAAACCATGATATAGAGGTTTGCCTAACATTATTGGGGAAAATTCAAGAAAAGAGAAATCAGAACAATGAGAATGTTCAGTGGATTTCTGCAGAGGTGAGGGATGATGAAAGAAATATCAAGATAGTTATGTGTGGAGGAGCTAAGACAGGAGCTGACACAGTATGACAATATCCAACACAACACCAATGGGTGTAGAAGAATATTGAACCACATAAACAGTTTGATGTGGGGAAAGAAAAATAAATATTCAAGGAGGCAAGACAAGAGTTTCTCAAGCAAGATGTTGCATCTACATCAACAACGTAACACATTAAGAATGTATCAATGTACAAAATTCCCTCTTCAATGGACCACACCAATGAAACACAAGTTGTAGAGCAAGTAAGTACCATAAATACTTTTCTACAATACTAGTTTAAGCTACTGAAAGACCAATCATCTATTAAAAATTTACAAAATATGTTAGAAAAATGTAACACAGAAGTAGAGGGCAAGTTAGAATAGAAAATAGTCAATCACCTCAATACAAGAAGTAGGACAAGCAGGGAATTCAGACTGAATGCCAACATTAGAGATTTCAACATGGGGGATATTGTACTGGATTTAGGCTCCAAAGTAAATGTATTACCTAAGAAGACATGGCAATGTATGGGAGAGCCCACATTAGGCTACTCACCTATCCAGCTGAAACTAGAAAACCAACATATAGTTCTGCCAATTGGAAGGATAAAAGGTGTGAGAGTAGATCTGGATGGAGTGCGCACTAAGGCAGATTTTGAAGTAATAGAAATAGTGGATGGCACACCACCTTATCCAACATTTCTTGGCTTGGATTGGGTGTTTGATAACTAGGCCATACTCACCTTGAAGACAAGTAATATGACATTTGAATCAGGAGAGTATAGAGTCATTGCACCATTATATCCATCAAAAGGAGAAAGGTTTGTAGAGCCTACTTGCTTAGATCTGGAGGAAATCAACCAGTTATACAGAATCACCACACACGAAGAATACTATGTCAACCCAACTACAGATGGGGTACTCAATTGGAGGAGCATCACATCATCTGCTTTTGACTTAGATACATGCTTAGAGAATTGGCAACAGAGACTATATGAAGTATCCACAAGAAGGTGCGTAAGAATAGACCGCACAGTAATATGGGTAGCTACAAAGATAAGAGAATCTCCTAGTTTTCATGGGGTGAATGACTTAGAAGAACTCCTAACAAGATACAAAGATGAACTTTTAGAGAATCATAGGCTTTTATCCCTATATATTTCACTCAAGGAAACACCTGCAAGATGGTGGGGTGCGCACAAAGAAACAGTTAAAAATTGGTACCAATGTAAGCGACTACTACCCATTAGATTCATCACAGAGCAGGGGAGCAATAAGATGCATAGGTATAATGGAAAAAGGAAACCAACGAAACATTTGGAGAGATGCAAAAAACTATGGAGAATGAAACCACCAGAGGAATGGCCTCATCACTTCATCCATACCTTAGAAGGAAGTTTGGCACACGGGAAGACCTAGGGTTCAACGCTACAACAACGCACCAACAAAACCCTAACTACTGACCCTTTCGACAACACCTGTGGAGTAGATGAAGTCTCACCTGAGGTAGAGGCAGGGGTGGTTGCAGGAATCCAGTGTCTGCAACCTTAGCTGGGACACAGATCTGTGATTACAGTATCATATCAAAGCACTTAGGAGTTACAGTTCATCAATATTTAACCATTATCTACTTCAAAGTAAAACCCTAATAAAAAACCATCACAGTATTCACCTAGATATAGTATATTCAAGCACTAAGTATATTCACATGGGTTATATCTAGCACTTGTTCATATTATTAAGCACAAAGCATCAACAGATCTATCTATCATTTATCTATGCCAAAGCACTAAGCAAGTAAACACATATCGCATCAATACATTGGACAAAGCATAAAAACACAAGATATACGTGGTTCACCCTAGTGTGGGGCTACATATACCAACTCTTCTCTTCGTTATTAGGCTCTTCCAATCTTCTTACATGCACCAAGCCACAAAGCCAACTCCGCATAGGATAAGAGATCTACACACATCTTTCCAGATCCTCCTTCCCTGAGTTAGGTCATAGCACAAAGCCTTGTACAGTTCATGCACAAAACCTCTTACACAACACTTGCACTTAGCTCTGCAAACCTTAACACATTCGTGCACAAAGCCAACTAGCCTTGCACTAAGCCAATCAATGACTAGTAACTACTAGGTCTGTTTCTTACATCACCTAGCTACTTATTTATACAATACAAAAAGGGCCTAAACATGGGTAAACCCATGGCCCGACATCCCCATACTCGTTACATAAGCCCAAAACCCAAAAATCCCTAAAATTGGGTCGAGATCTCGCGATCTCTGCTTCAACTTGCGCTCCATCTTCGATAGCCTGTCAAAGTCCCAAAAGTAGGTCAAACATGACCAAGGATCCTCAAAACTTGGTCAAGGGCCAACAGGCCCCCAACACTCACCTGTGACTCATCTCGAGTCACTCTGATTTGGGTAGCTCTGCTTCAAAAGCCTCGAGCTTGGCTCGAGCTTCTTCGACTTGTTTCTACGCCAAGGCCTCCTGCTCGACGAACTCTTGGATAACTACTTTGTTGACAGGTCCCTCTAAGCATTGTTAAGCTCCAGTAATGACTTGTTCCAGTTCTGCTCCTCGGCCTTCAATCTCTGTGAATAGTTGGCAAGCCTCATCCTGGATTGGTTGGAGCCTTTGAGTCAATTCCATGACTTTTCTCTGAATGGTGTGGACTTGCTATTGAGTAGTGTGCTATTCTTGGGATCACTTCATCCTCTTGACTATTGACAGGGGATTTAACTGTGCCTGTATTGTTTCTGCATGCTGCTTTGCCTCTTGGAGTTGTGACTCCAGTGCCTTTAATTTAGTATCCTCAGTGAGTTTCTCATAAGTCTAGGCACTACGATCACTTAGCTTTTTAGATTACATGGCAAGGGCCTTGATTCTCTCAATTGTGCTTTGAGAAGTTGCTTCTCTTTGATCTCATACATCCTACGGAGTGCTGGGCACTGCTTGTAGCTCCAAATCTGTGATTCTCTATTGAAGTTGTTGGATAGCTTCCACAAACTACACTACTTGATGCTCTATTGGTCCTTCTGCTTTTTTCTCTAAGCCTGTCACAGAGCGAAGTGCTATGCTGACTACTTCTTTGAATTTGAGCTTCTCTACGAACAACTACTCTTTCTCTTACTAGATTTGTGATTTCTCCTCTTCAAACTTTGTTTGGAGAGAAACCTTCTCTGGCTGCGCAACTCATCGTTGCTCTATGAATACTTTTTGCACTTGCTTTAGGGCCTCTGTGGCATGTTCTGTTTCTTCTTGTGTGCGATGAAGGCGAGCTTCGGTCGCATCAGCTAGTCTATGGAGTTGGGTAGGCTCATCTCCAAACTTTGGTGCTTCTGATGGCAGGGGTGCAATCGATACTGCATGACTGGATTGGAGGTCCCACTGTACGCCTCTGAGTTCAACCTCAATTCTTTCGTACTTCTCCTCTTTCTTGGCTTCATGTTTCTACAAGATGTCTTGCGAAGCATCTGCTACAACTGCGATGATGAAGTCGAAGTCATTGACCGTGAGCACGGTTTGCATTGTGGTTTTGTTTTCTCTTGACTTCTTTCGTGAGGTAGGTTTCATGGGGGAAACCTTTCTTTTCTTTGAGGGATCAACCTCATCAACATGATCCCTAGGCGATGTTACTTGGCCTTGCTTCTGTTGATCTTATTTGCCATTGGTCTCTTCTCTATATACTCCATCATCACCTCCTCGTCTAGGTGATACTTGTTATCCCGATATCTAGGGATAACTAGGAGATCATGTCTCGAGGCCCACATGGTCCTAGACATGGAGTACCGAGAGCAGGAGCGACCTGAG